>JAKCPI010013870.1:0-13057 GCA_023213315.1 Euborellia annulipes
CTTTAGTCTATCAATGCGATATTTATTATTATTCCTATCTTTTATTTTTCCTAAAGTTTGGTTATATTCTCTAAGTTTAATCTTTGAAAAATTTTGTGTTCCTTTTGGCTTTCTCTTTTTCTTTTTCAAAAATAATGTATTAGGTAACTTAGAGGGGTTTTCCTCTCCTGACCTCTTTTTCTTGTTTTCAATATTTGCTTTAATTAATTTAAACATTAAGTCTTTTTCCTGACTATATTGATTTATTACTTCCGAATCTATTATTTCGTTATTTATTTGTAAATTATCTCTCCCATATAAAACTTCCAACGGACTTTTTCCTATTGTTGAATGAATAGTATTATTATACGCTTTCACTATTAAATTCATTTTTCTTTTTATATTATAATTCTTACATTCAGTATTTTGATTAATTATTTGTAAATGTTCTAAAATTGTAGAGTGTACCCTCTCTATCGGGGAATTCGATTTTGGGTTTTCGATGCATGTATAGTGGATTTCTATATTATTTGTTCTACAAAAGCTTTTAAGTAATTCATTATTGAATTCATTCCCGGCATCGGTAATTACTTTTTGGGGTAACGGAAGTCTACTAAATATTTTTTCTATTTTCCTAACAATCTCAACTGCTGTTAAATTCTTTATATGTATTACTTCTACAAATTTCGAAAATTGGTCTACCATTGTTATGAACTTAGTTTTATATATCTCAAATACATCGATATTCACTATTTGAAATGGTTTACTCGGGGTTTCAGTTTTATTAATATTTTTAATTGGATTTCTTTCATACTTTGATTTTAAACAAATTTCACAATTATTTATATATTTCTGAATATCTTTCTTTATTGCGGGCCAATAATATTTTCTTTTTATTTCTAGATAATTTTCGCTTATACCTCTATGATTAGTTATTCCTTCATGTATATCTTTCAATATTTTTAATCTAAGTTCCTGGTCCTCGATATCTTCTAAAATTTTACTACATTTGTAAATATTTAAACTATTAAATGTTTGTTGAATTAGATTATTCAAGGGGATAAATAATGTTTCATCTTTAAAATAAATATAGAATTTTATACTGCTATGTATATATTCTAGTAATATTTTTGTCAGTTCGAAATCTATTTCATGTTTATTTATTGTAATCATCAATCTGTTTTTATTATTAAATAATTTTAATTTTTCTACTTTTGTATCATTATCATGTGAATCTAAAATAATTTGGTTTTTGAAAATATTTACTGCTACATTTTCGAGAATTTTTATTCCTGCTACAGGGGATTCTTCTGCGGAATGTGCTGTTTCTAAATCTTCATTAATTTGACTACCACCCGCTGTTGCTAAGATAGATTCTAGTTCATTATTTATTATTTCATCTATTTCCATTTCGTTTATGTGTACTTCATATTTTAAATCCGACTTTGAATTATTTATTGATTGATCGTTCAATGACACCTTACCCTCTGAATTTTTTCCATCTTTTACCCTATGTGAATACTGACATAAATTAACTATCTTTGAGGTATTTTTAATGTCTTTCCTATTTTTAATTTTTATTCTTTGGTGTGTGGGTTGATGAATTAATTTTTCATCCCTTAACATCTGATCTTTTGTTTTCGTTAACTGGCTAACATTCTTTACCTTACCTACGTATCTTTTATTAATTATTTTATTATTTATCTCAGGTTTATTGACCTTATTTTCAATATTAATCTTACTCTTTAATTTTTCCCATGGTTTGTTGTCTTTATTTTCGCTATCCTCGCCTCTATCTAAGGGTTCATATTTCTTTTTAACATCTGTGGGCTCTGTTACAATATCGTCTACTATTTCCTCTTTGTCTAGGCTACTAAGTGAATCACTGCTCGTATCATCACTTTTGTGGGAAAATTTCTTATCTAACTCGTTAATATGATATTTGACTTTATATTTCTTATTCTCGTATGTAATTTCGTCATCCTTAAAATTCCACGCAAATTCTAATTTTTTGATTGCGTCTAACCCTATTAAAAGATCGAAGTCCTTATGAAAATCAATTATTAGCGTTTTTATATATTCCTTTCCTAAAAATTTTACATATGTATATTCAGTTATTTTTCTGGACCCATTAATAGATTTTATAAAATTATCCTCTTTAAACTTTGTATATAAATTAGCTATCTCTGGTTTTATTAAATTTACAGTAGATCCTGTATCTATTAAAACTTTTAAATTCATCCACTCTAAATATGGTAATGTTGATTTTTCGTTTATATTATGCCTATATTCAAAATTATTATAATTAATTTGGGGTGTTATGTGAGTTCGTTCTCTCGGGGGCCACTTCCTAAAAAATGATTTTCTCTTCTTTCCTGACCTGATTGATTCTGAATTGTCTGTGTGGACATTGGGGTTTGATTAAAATATTGTGGACGTGGGGGCCTGTAATTATTATGATTTCTATAATTATTTGAGTTTTGATAACCATTTTGATAATTTTGAAAATGGGGTCTGGGTTGAAAATTCTGTCTAGGTTGAAAGTTCCTAGGTTGAAAATTTCTGTAATTTGTATTATTATAATTATTATTATTTATTTTTGGTTTGCCCTCAACTGCTAGTGCATTCGTTCTGTTGAGAATGTACTCATAAACCTCGTATACTGAACCTAGATTTTGTGCTAAAACCTGGCTTGCTGTGGGTTCCTTTAATGTTTTTATAAAAATTTGTGTGGCATCTTTAGAGAATTCATTAATTAATTCTGTTTTAATATTTGCTTCAATATTTCTAGCGTTTATTCGGGAATTATATTGGGTCATTAATTTGTTTATTTCTACATAGTTTTTCTCAATACCTAGATTTTTATTCGTTAGGGAAAATAATTCTACTTTAATTGTATTTTCGTTCTTTGGCGATTTGAATAAGTTTCTTAATAAAATTACTAATTCATCCCAATTTCTGACATGATGGCCTAATATTTTATGTCTAGCGTCTCCTATTATTTGATTCTTGATATGTAATAAAATTAAATTTTGTTGATCAATGGGGACTTCACTAAAATTTCTTACTATCGCCTCAGTATTTTCAATAAATTCCTCCAATAGTTCAGGGGAACCGTTATATTTAGGAATCAATTTTAAGAGTTCGGAATGGGATAATGTAGCCATTGTTTATTCTTTTTATAATTATTTATTATTTATTTAGATCTGTTAAGTCTTCCTCAAGCAATTACTATTATTTTATATTAGTATTATTTTATTTATAATATTAATTTTTATTTATTTCAACAATTATTTACTTTATTCATTTATCTCAATTTACTTTAATATTTATTTCAACTTATTTGTATTATTACTTTTCTTAACTACAATTATTTTATTATTTTATTTATTTATTTAACAATTATTTATTCACTTTTCATGCATTAACCTTTATTTATTTCTTTATTTAACATTTATTTGTATTATTATTTTGTTTAACTTTCACAATTATTTTATTATTAAAATTATTTATTTATTTTTAACGTTCAATTTATGGGCCGTGTAACAGTACGGTTGACCGGAAGGATGTCTGTTCGTTTCTAACCTTTGTGTTGTATTCTCCGCTGACGATGTTGACTGCGCCCTTGGGAAGTTTCGGGTGTGTCTTCCTCAGTATTTGTGTGATGTCCCGCAGCTCGAAGTCCACTCCTCGTTAAGGCTGGTGGCTTCCTATCGCTCCAATTTGGTTGGCGGTTGGCTGACGGTTGTCAACGGGTTGTCGTGGCAAGGCGATGATAGGTTTTTTCGCTAGTAAACAGCTTAAGAGCTGACCGTCCGTTGGCACTGCGACACGAACGTCGGGCGATTCCCAAAGTGGCTTTCGAAATTTTAGGTTTTGGCCTACCGAAATCCGGGGTTTTTGGGTTTTTAGTCCTACCGACTGCCGCCAATTTTATTCTTCGGTATCGTAGTTTTCAAAAAAAAACGATATGAATTTTGAATAAATTGGTTTTATTAAGTAGAATTTAAAATACAACAGGTTATACTTGGAGATTGGAGGTCTCAAGTCGAAGGTGATCAAAACGAGCCTAAGACAAGCCTTGATGTTCCCACTGGACATCCGTCTTTATATACTAATTAATTGCTGAGTTTGTAATTCTCTCAGCGTGGGAATAGATAACACAATATCCTGACGTGACTCGTGCTTTCCTCAATTGGAACGTCCCAAGCGAATTAAAGAGAACATCGACTCGAAACAGTTCATCAGGGGAAACGACCATCATCCATCCTCTCGAAGTTTATGTTATCTCTGAAATCCAGTAGGTTACCATATGTATAGAATATTATTCATAAATTTTCTCTAATAATTGCATTAAAATAAAAAATAAATAAATAACTATTCGTTCAGTTTTTAGACAATACAATTTTAGAAAACTAAACAGTGAATTATTCAAAATTGAAATCTTTATTTTTTCAAAATCTAAATAATTTCATATGATTTTTGAAAATCGAAAAACAATACTTTTATTATAATTTTTGAAATATTTATCAACTACCTAAATAACTATTAATTTATCTATCGTATATTCTTCACCTAGTTAACTATCAATAATTGTAAAAGAGATAATTCTATATTATTTTTATAAGTTAATATAATATTTTTTTGATAATATGCTTACTGTAGTCTAGACTCGTAGCGCCTTGAAGACATGGATCTTTTGCCCCCCCCAATCATCTTCCATCCCTTCTTCAGCTAAAACAGAAACACACATATCCATCAATCAATCAATATTGCTTTGAAAATCAACTATTTTTACAAATTTTCATTAAAGATTGTTTTATAAAAATTACATTTAATAAATTATTTTTGTATATTGCTAATGGGCCAAAATTAAAGGGAGGTTCTCTCGTAAATAATTATTAATTATTTTATTACATAATAAATCTAAGAGAGGGGCCGGGGTCCTTTGGATGGACACATTAGTTTATTTTTTATTTACTTAACATTTAAAATTAAATTGAAACTTACTGTCGAAACGTCGTCGCACAATCCATATTCAAGTCAAACTTTTTGATTCTCTTCCGTAGATTTTTCCATATTAATTTGTTTTTTTATGTGTCTGTCCTTCCTTTTATTTCATACATTTTCATGTCGTCTCTGATTTCTTTTCAATTAATAGGCTTAGAATTCTTGTACATACTAGGACCGCAATTAATGTAAGCTGAAAATCCGCCTATATACTAGCCTATAATGTTTGAGGTGAAATTTAGCTATTATATTTTTATTAAATTTTTAATAATATTATGAAATTTAAAAGAAAATTATTTATATAAAAATATTATTATATTTATTGTATTGCAATCAACAAAATTAATATGTAGCTATTAATTGAAATTTCTTACCGTAGTTACGAGACTCGCGTGGATCATGAAGAGTTGAGCAAAGTACTCATCAGCCCCCACAAACCAACCACCACTTCTTCAGCTAAAACAAACAAACACACACATCACTAAATATAACTTGAAATTGATTAGAAATTGAATACAAATGAAAGAAACTTTGAGAATACTAACCAAAGAAACCACTTGATTGCGAACTGATGTTTTCATCTTCTAAATTAAACGTTAATCCGAAGCCCATTCAAAATGACAACTGGTGGCCAACTAGCTGTCTTTTCTTGAGGTCTCCTTTCTTCAAGAGACTGGCAAAGTACATATCAGCCCCCAGAAACCAACCAACCCCTTCTTCATCTATAAATTAATCAAAACAACAAATTAAAAACTAATGTCTTGAACAAGAAAAATGAACATAAAAACTGATTAACCACTTACCTTCGATTTCTCTTGTTTCCGATCTTATCATTTGATGTCTAAACGGAAATGATCTCGTATATCGGCACAGGTGGCTTAAGATCATATTTTTCTTTCTTACTTTGTATTCTTAGAGAATTACAAAATTAATTTTTCCAAAATAACACAGCATTATGATAGAGCATACTTTCACTATCATAATAATTGACAAAAAGATTTTATAGACACGCGAAAAGGCGAAACATCACAAAACACTTGCCCTCCATCTCAATCTCGTGGGATTCGGATAATCTACAAAAAAAATAAAAACATCAGCAATAATAAAAAAAATAATAAAAGTGTATCTTTAAAATTGTTTTTACTGAATACTAAGTGTTATGGATAGTGTTGATTATATATCCGAATTGATTATCTCGCACCCTCAGGGATTGATTGCATCCGAGTGCAAAAATGTGACAGTAGTTCAGTCAAATTGTGTTTTTATGACGAAAGTTTTGGGGTAGTTCTGATTTTTTCCATAAATATGTTTTTTGGGGCACTGAATACAAATCTGAGATCATCCACCAAAATTTCGTGACGCAACATTGTAGTAAATGCAAAAAAATGTGAAAATTTTCATTTTTTGGCGGATGTTCGCTTATAAGACAAAAACTATCAACTTTTTGTAAATAACCTTCCAAGTCAAAATAAAAGCTCATAAAATTTCCTACAAATTTGATTATTTAATTTTATTTCTCCGACCAACCGTTCGGGCTCAAGCGCAAAATCCAAGTTTTCGGCCTCGGCAGCCCCACCGGATCACCCAAAAACTCGCACTTTTTTTTGATATTTTCCCATTTTGACCATGAAGGAGCACGTTTAGAACAAAGACCACTCTATACATTTTTAAACTAGATTAAATTTTCAACAATTCTAAAAAAGTTTTATTTTAATTGGATAAATGATAATCCGTGCCGCAATGAGGTCGATATTTTTAAAAAGTGCATTTTTTTGCATAAAATCTTAATTTTTCCTTCATAAAAATCAAAACCACTCATCCTAAAAACTTTATTTATATCTCATTCTCTAGAAAACTTTATTGACTTGAACATTTACTTGAACTTACTTTTTTGATAAATCTCTTAGATTTATAGATATCCAGTATTTTCTATGACAGGTTTGAGGATTCGGATCATATCCTGTCATAGAAATGATGTATATCTATAAATCTAAGAGTTTTATCAAAAAAGTGGTTCATTTGAATGTTCAAGTCAATAACATTTCCTAGAGAATGAGATATGAATCAAATTTATAAGATGAGTGGTTTTCATTTTATGAAGAAATAATTGCATTTTTTCAAAACTTCAACCTCATTGCGGCACGGATTAACATTTATCCAATTAAGATGAAACTTTTTTTGAATTGTCGTAAAGTTAATCAAGTTTAAAAATGTATAGGGTTCTGAACGTGCTCTTTTATGGTCAAAATGGGAAAATATCAAAAAAGTGAGAAATTTTGGGTGATACGGTGGGGGTGCCGAGGTCGAAAACTTGGATTTTGTGCTTGAACCGAACGGTCGGTCGGAGAAAAAACCTAAATAATGAAATTTTAAAGAAATTTTATGACCATTCATTTTGAATAGAAGGTTATTTACAAAAAGTTGATAATTTTCGAGTTAGAAGCGAAAAACCGTCAAAAAATGTAAATTTTTACATTTTTTTTGCATTTTCTACAATGTTGCCACACGAAATGTTGGTGGGAGACCTCAGATTTGGATTCAGCGCCCCAAAAAACATATATATGCAAAACATCAAAACTGCCCCAAAACTTTTCACATAGGGACCTATTTGAGCACAATTTGACTGGACTACAGGGGGACTTAGTATATGTGCAGAAGAATATTACTGAGTTCCCAAAGAATAGTGACAGGCATGAATTCAATACTATAGGTAGAATTAAGAATAAACTCGCCATCCCGAAGTTTCGTTTACAAAAGCTAAACGCTTCATTCATGGGTCAAGGTGTGCGCTTTTACAACAAAATTCCGGAGGAAATTACTACAGTCCAGAATCTATTTTAATGAAATAAAATCATTGTTTTCGAGTTATAAATAGGCATTTTTTTGAAAATGGTGAAAATCTCTACCCTGCTCTAAATAATGAGAGGCTGTGGCTACAAATTTATATAATTTATTATTCTATTTTTGTTACGCAATCGTGAATAATCCTGCTATTGAACAAAATTCTAAATGAAACCATAAGTACTATACTTTTGGAGAAAAAAATAGTTTTGCCGGATTTATATTTAAAAAAATTTTGATCAGCTAACTTTGGATCATCTTTAAAGTAAAAAAAATATCTAGTATCCGGTTCTGGACCGTCATAAACTGGCCTATCCCCTGTTTACGATTTATCGTTCTGATACGGAACACCTATATATATATATATATAATAATAAAATGAGTAAACGTGTAATGTCATTTTTTTAATTACCACATCTTACTTAATTTCATATCCACAATAGCCTGGAACATTTTCTTAATCATCTTTTATTTCATTTTTCTCTTCTGCTTCTTATCAACAAGTTATTCAATAATAATATATAGTCATGGGAAATCGAAATTCTTCAAATAATATTATAAGAACCGAGTATCATTTTTCATGATTGAAATTTAATTCAATATCCTTATTCGGTTTACATATGTTTGTAATTACGTTGACAATCTTTCAACTAAAATATACAAATAAAACAAATTCAATTAATTATAAGACTCAATTTTTTTTTTTATTTTTTAATAAGAAATTTCACTAAAATTAATTGTAATAATTTACCATTTTAAAATATTTTTTTCACTTTTAGCTAGTTGAAATAATAGTTTGTCAATGAATATTAGTTGTAACTTATTCACGCCTTGTCACACGACCTGGTTTGGCTCTTAGAACAATGCAGAGACCATATTACAGGCTACTTTCACCATCACTACGGGATCCTGCTACGTAATGTGGCGCATGAATAAGTAATATTTTTTCGTGTTTTTGCATTAATTGTCATTATATATTATTAATATTTATTTATTTATTTAAAGGGCCTCCACATCTCCCCTTATAGCCCTCCGATCCTCCCACGCATGATTTTTAAATCTTTATTATTTTTATTTATTGATTTTATTTTTATTTATTTTTTTATTTATTTTTTTTATTTTTATTTTATTTAGTTTTTATTTTAGAGTTTTTTTTATTTTTTTTTTAGAATATCTTTTTATGTGTGTTCAGATAGGTGCAATTATTATTTCCTTTTATTATAGTTGTATAGAATAATCTTCTTATTTTATTCTAAGAAGTAACTGTAGAATTTGTTTATTTATTTTAATTTTTTTTCAATTGATATTCACATAATTATATTTTGCTATAGTCTCTTCATTGAATTTGCACCGTTGAATTCTGAACAAGATATTATACTGAAACAAACAAATTGAAAAATGTTAATTTAAATATCATTTGACCAATATAATACGCAAATCAAATAATTAAATATTGTTTAAATTGACAAATAGGTGGATGTTTTCTTAAAAAAAATACTCACTTTAGGTAGGGTAAATTTCGTTGATAGAGTTGGAGAGAGAGATCTTTGAAGACTTATCAAGGCAAAAGAGAAATCCGAAATAAGCGAAGGTACGATGGACGTGCAAGGTGTCTTGTCTTCTCTGAAAGATGAATCCATTCATTGAGGTGAGGCCTTTTCTTACATCCCGAGTCAGATGCCAGCAACACGACTATTTAAATGTAGGCTATGAAGCTAGATTGAACATCTCAAAATACACATTAGTAGAAACTTTCATTTAGTACATACTCCCTCAGGTGAAACCATTTAACCAAGTAATAGTATGTACTAAAAGAAAGTAGACAGGGGCAGAGAGTACTTTAGGGGACACGAATTTGTTAAGTGGGAACTGAAAAGTGTAACACCTATAAACCAATTTATACTCACTAGAATTGATGGAATTGAAGAATATAATATTTTGAGCAAATGAGGCAAATGACGTCAGCACAATATCAACAGGTTATAGAGACATTAAATAGAAGAGAATAAAATGAATTAATAAATAGATAATAAATATATCATTATGATAGAAAATTTAATTATTAATTTAAAAATGCTTACCGTAGTGCTGACTTGCAGACGCCTTGAAGAGATGGGTCGCGAAGTCTCCGCCCCCACAAACCAACCTCCCATCTTCAGCTAAAAGAGAAACAGACACACACATGAATAAAGACCGTTTTGAAATTGTAATTGAATTAAATCAAAAGTGAAAGAGAATACTAACCGAAGAAACCACTTGGTTGCGCCCTGATGGCTTGATGTTCTAAATTAAACGTTATCCCAAAGCCCAATCAAAATGGCAACAGGTGGCCAAACTAGCACTGTCTCTTCTTTCTTCAAGAGGCTGGTCTTCTGGCTTGAGACGATCGCGAACGCGAAGAGGATAGAACGGCACACGCTATAGGCTCGGTATGGCCTAGAAATCCTAGTCGAGATGGAAATGTCGCGGATTACCGTCGCGTAACGAACCGAAATCAGAAAGTCTCAAATGAGACCGGAAAATGTGACGAACGAGAAAACGCGCCCACCCCGAAAGAAAATATAAAGAGGAAGAAAGAAAGAAGAGGAAAAACACATCACTCACACAAGTTACCTAATAGGATAAGAATCATCAAAAAGATTTCTTATCAAAAAATACCAAATTCAATTCTCTCTTCCCACCTACGCATGAAGTATATCGAAACGAACTAAAGAGAAGAGAATTTTGAATTGGTTCAACAATTAAATAAAATTACGATGGGACACCGATTATTTACAACAAGGTATACCTAGTCGTTTGAAAAACAGCGTAAGTTTCAAGGTCCACAGTATGTCTGCTGAAAAAAAGAAACCCTATCGACAACAAACATGTGTACCTAAGAGAAACCCTAACATGCTGCTTGTCCAAGAATCTCACCCGTTTATCAACCGACTAGGATCATATGATCGGTTTCCAAATGAAAGACTTTTCTAATATAGTCTTTCGACAAATATCGAAATTACACACACTCACTCAGATAGAGGATATGACCTATATCTCGGGTATCTGATGCACAGTCAACTGATCCTCTCGAATGCTGGAGTTCCCTATTATGCCTGTCGTCCGGGCAACCCTTTAACCCGGCACATTCGCGCTACACGGTGAGGGTTCTTAAAACTAGCGAAAACAACACACCTACGCCAGACTATACATCTGAGTAATACACTTGACATTGCATCCTATACACAAGACAGTCGGCAATATCCATAATTAAAAATTAAAAGGCCTAAACCCCAAATATAATTACACACACATCGTTGGCGAAGGCGCAGATATATATTCTCAAAAAAATTACAAAATCGCCCCCTATAATCTAATTCCTCACCTAGGAGGAGTATATTCGCGGAAATTCAGTTTTATAAACTAAAAAGGCATATTTGTGGTTGATTATTATAATGTATAGTATATGTGTGTGTTTGTTGTACCTGAAAATAAATAAAACATATACATACACATAATACATTAATGCATTCCAAATAGAAAGAAAGAAAGAAAGAAAGATAGAGAGGACACCCTTCTTATATTCTAGTAGGTATTAGAGCAGTAGTTAAGTACTCTATACCACCTAATGGACACACACACAATACGAAACATCGTTAGATCAACCACACACCTTTCTATTCTATTCATTCCTAATATTTATCTTAACACTAAAATAAACCTTTTCGATGTCTTTTTGAAATTATCAAAAAGCGGAGACTGCGTTGTCCCCCGGTGGTCGGGAATAAATGGATGGTGGACGGATGGGTCCCTAAAGAGAAGGAGAGAGAGAGAGACACCCTATAACACGATCTGGGAAGACAAGAGATCGAAATGTTACTTACAACCATCCACCCACCCATCGCACCATCCATTCTACTCTGCATCCACATCCTTCCATCCTTCCATCCTTCCTGTAGAATTACGCCTGTATGCATCGAGGAATTAATGGACACTGAAAACCCTATTCCTTTAATTTTATTTAATGAAAAATAAAATATTTAATTTACTCAAATATCTTGACAATTTATTTTAACGTTAAAATTTAATTTATTTTATAATTGGCAAAAACAAAGAAAAATATTGATTCAAATTTAAAATTAAAAAAATAATGAATTGAAATTAATTATTATTTCATTTAAAATCAAAAATGATTTTATTTTGAGTTAAATTTATTAAAAAATTTAAATTTACTATTTTCTAAATTTTTCTACATATTAAAGGGGGGGGGGGTAATGATGAGAACCTGTTTCTGAAAGAGGAACAAAAATACATCCTACGTTCTAAGCCGTCATTTTAATGACGTTTAATTATTTATTTATCTAATTAACTAGCTAAATACCTATTTATTTAATCCGAATAATCTCTCCAGTAAATTGAAATTTTTGAAAAAAAAATCTATTTGATCGACCTAAAAAAATATTTAATAGAATATAATCTGCGCCCCGCGTGAGTGAGAATACATACATTCGTTGAAATACTCGTAGAAATCTGGCCGTCGAATACTCGCAGAGGAAAATCCCTTGGCTCGATGATCAAAACGTCCTTCCCTCAATTGAAGGTCCAATCGAATTAAAGAGAACATCGACTCGAAACAGTTCATCAGGGGAAACGACTATCATCCATCCTCTCGAAGTTTATGTTATCTCTGAAATCCAGTAGGTATATGTATAGAATATTGTTCATAAATTTTCTCTAATAATTGCATTAAAATAAAAAATAAATAAATAGTATTCTTTCTGTTTTTAGACAATACAATTTTAGAAATCTAAACAATGAATTATTCAAAATTGAAATCTTTATTTTTTCAAAATCTAAATAATTTGATATGATTTTTGAAAATCAAAGAACAATACTTTTATTGAAATTTTTCAAGTATTTATCAACTACCTAAATAAGTATTAATTTATCTATCGTATATCCACCTAGTTAACTATCAATAATTGTAAAAGAGATAATTCTATATTATTTTTATAAGTTAATATAATATTTTTTTGATAATATGCTTACCGTAGTCTAGACTCGTAGACGCCTTGAAGACATGATCCGAGATCTTTCTGCCCCTATAATCATCTTCCATCCCTTCTTCAGCTAAAACAGAAACACACATATCCATCAATCAATCAATATTGATTTGAAAATCAACTATTTTTACAAATTTTCATTAATAAAGGACGTTAAGATTGTTTTATAAAAATTACATTTAATA
>JAKCPI010013871.1:0-38204 GCA_023213315.1 Euborellia annulipes
TGTTATTGTTTATTTCCATCAAGCAGATGACAACCTCATTGACTTTTTATGGGTCTTCAACTACTACCCTCGGAAAACTAAATCTTTTTCAATTATAACTGATCATATTAACATATTAATAAGTACCTGGAACACCGAGCGATGCTCGGTAATGCGTGTTTGTTTTTGATTTAATCAACCATTTGTTTTATTTTGATTCAACCACCTGTTAATAATTAGTTTCATTAAAAAACTTATCAAAATATTTTTTCCCAAAAGTGAGACCTGGTATTAAATCGATTCTTCCATGTCTTCAGCAATTGTTACCAATAATAATCGAAACGTCAAAAATTCAATACCAATTCAATTCAATGTAATCGGAATTAGTAGTTTTCTTTATCTTTGGGCAGCCTTTCCATCAATTCAGCATTAAATTCTACCTCTCCATCTTCAATACCTCTAATTAATTTTTTTATTTAAATGACAATTTTTTGAACCAGCTATCTAATTAATTAAATTGCCTAATTTTAATATATAATAATATTTGTAATGATTTATTAGTGGGATTTAAAATTTAAAAACCAATTAATTATTAAAAGGAAATTGAATAAAAATGTAATTATACATTTTTATCGAGACAACCACCTGTGAATAATTATTTCAATTAACAAAAAACCCATCAAAAACAACTTAGCCGAAGATGAGACCGTGACAGATCGAATTGTCAACCCAAAAACCCCCTAACCCGTGAATTTCATCCAAATCGTTAGAGCCGTTTTCGAGAAACCGATTCTATATATATATACAAGAATTGCTCGTTTAATATAATAAGATACATCATATTAATTTTAAATTATCTTGATTATAAATAAATAATTTTTTCTGCTTTGTTAATTTAAATAATTTGTTTAGATCTTAAACAAAGATAGACATTTTTTGTTTTGTTTTCAGGTGTCGCAAATTTTATTAATGTTCTTTGATTTTTATCTAAAACTTAATTGGAAAGAAATGCATTTATTTACCTCTTTGGTATTCAGCAGGGACATAATAACTCTTCTGTTTCTTTAGGTCATTTGAAGCTAGCCTACCTAATCTTTCTGACTTGAAAGGGTGGTGGGTGGATGGATGAGTGTGGACAGGTGGCTTGCGCCGTTCAGGTGGCACCTGCAGGTGTTCCATCTGCCCTGGGCAATCACGGGGCAGCCGGGCAGCTGCTCGGTGCCACCTGCCCTCGCAGGCGCTAAGAGCCTCTTCTCGAGCTCAACTTAATCACGTCTCACTTATCTGCCAGGCAATATCGGACACACCATTTTCTTACTCGTCTCCTCCCGAAGCTCCAGCATCTTAGTATGTCGCAAAGTAAATGCTTTCACACATCAATTCCTGTGAATCAATTGTAATAGACTGATGAAGAGGGCAAAGCCCTCGAAACTATAGTCTCGTTATAAATAAATTAAAAAAATTATTTTTCCAGCAGAAGACACACTCTTTTATTGTCTCCTTTAATTTATAAAAATTCTGCTACTCTCGGCAAAAAGAAACTTTCATATATCTTTTTTTATCTGAAAAAATTAATTTAATTTACTTACATGTTCCCATTCATTATACAATCTTGTTCTCCAAAAAATCCAACCCCAATCTTAGTGGTGTTTTATAATCTTAACTCATTTATCTAAATTAAACACTACCACAAAATTCTATTTCCCTAGACCCAATGCTCGAGAAACTTAGTAATCTTATCTACTCATTTAATTCCTTAAATGCATAGAATTAGTGATTAAAATCCCCATTTAAATAATTTTAAGAAATACATCCTCTTTAAGAGGAATCCGCCTCATCGGCACACACGCCTCAGTTATATAAGCGAACGCAAGGGTTTCGAGGTCTGCTCTGCTTCGCGTCTTCGATCACTTAATAAAAAAGAAAGAAAACAATAACTTCCGATAAAAATATTGTTCTGCAAAGAAGAAACTTGCGATATTAAAGAGGATCTTCTATCATCTGATCCTGACATTCATTGTTATTGTGGTCGCTATTTCCCCACGGTTTCAAGTTATTCCGTAAACTGACACCCTTCAAACAATTCAAACAAATTCTTATCAAATTTTTGTTACTATTTCGATTAGTAAGTTTTTAAAAATCATTATTTTAAATAAATAATAATAACTAGGTTATTTTTTTTTTTTACTTAGAGAAAGTCGTGTAGGTTTTAGTTGAAACATGATATTAATTAATAAAAAATAATTTTTAAGAAAAAATAAAAACCGACTTCAAAAAATTAAATGCAACAAATAAAATACACTAAAAGGTATAAAATAATTATTATCTTATTTAGTTACAACTAAACGACGAAATATTAACATGAAATTACTTTTTGAAGTCGGTGCCAAACAAACTATACCTATAAGCGAGCGTACCCGCCAAACGTACTAAGTAAGATCCGTCGAGTGCGATTCATAAAAGGTATATGTTTGGCACCGACTTCAAAAAGTAATTTCATGTTAATATTTCGTCGTTTAGTTGTAACTAAATAAGATAATAATTATTTTATACCTTTTAGTGTATTTTATTTGTTGCATTTAATTTTTTGAAGTCGGTTTTTATTTTTTTCTTAAAAATTATTTTTATTTTTCTCTTTTTAGTGATGTTATTAATAGTGATCATATCATCAGAACTTGACCAAATTAATATGACACCATCCCTAAGACACCCCCTTTCGGATAAAAAAAGAACCATCGAAATCGGTTCATAAACAAAGAGGTTAGGTCTAAACAAACCTAATAAAAAAGGTCTAATACCTATGAAAAAAAACGAAAAAAAATGGGACCAATCGGAAGCTAGACTGGACCCAATGCAAAAAAAATTTTCAAAATCGGTTGACAATTGGCGGAGATATGAGGTAACATAGGCACAAAAAAAAAAAAAAAAAAAAAAAAAAAAAAAAAAAATTCAGTCGAATAGAGAACCTCCTCCTTTTTTGAAGTCGGTTAAATAAAGGGAGTGTAGTTTCACAGTGAATGAAATAAAACTCAAAGAGGTTTATACAAACTCAATATATTTCGGATTATTAGTCCATCATCAGGAGTTTGTACAGTTAAAAACTAATATTTGAACAGTGATCACAAAATATAACATCTAATTCATACGTTCTTGTGTTATATTGGTACGTATGATTTAGATGTTATATTTTGTGATCACATGTTCAAATATTATTAGTTTTTAACCTGTAAACTCCTGATGATGGACTAATAATCCGAAATATATTGAGTTTGTATAAACCTCTTTGAGTTTTATTTCATTCACTGTGAAACTACACACCCTTTACTTTATTAATTAAGTAGGTTATAATGAAAGGCAGTCCATAAATTATTTAAATTTTATTCAATTTCCGACGTTTCGGAGACTTTTTTCTCTCCTTCTTCAGGGTATTGAATAGTTATTGATGGGTGAGTATAACTCGGTTCCCATTTGTCTCTCCTTTCAGTGATAGCAACAATATTACAATATTTTCCAACATTATACCATAAGATAACCAAGTACACTTATGGTATAATTAATTATGTTGATTAATGTCCATTATAATTAGTAGATTAAAAATTCACAGTTCATTGGACAATGTTTTTTATTGAAGCTCTTATTCAATTTTTGTACAACGTTTCGTCTCTCTCGAGACTTTTTCAAGCACTCAATTGGTTAGAGCAACATTGGTTGAGATAACAATAAAAATAATTGAGACATAGTAGAATTTTTTCTTTTAGATTGATACAATAAAATAAGTCTAGATGGCTTATGGTATAATGTTGGAAAATATTGTAATATTGTTGCTATCACTGAAAGGAGAGACAAATGGGAACCGAGTTATACTCACCCATCAATAACTATTCAATACCCTGAAGAAGGAGAGAAAAAAGTCTCCGAAACGTCGGAAATTGAATAAAATTAAATAATTTATGGACTGCCTTTCATTATAACCTACTTATTTCGCTTACCAGTCCGTCTTTCTAAGAAAACGAGTTGTGCAGCTCGGCACGCTCGAAGCTCGGCCCTCCGGGCTGGTGCCCTGGCGGGCAGCGTCTCGGTCCAAAAATTTTATTCCTCTTAAAAAACCACACTCCAAATGTATACCCGTAAACTACCGAAAATACATCGTCTCTTAAAAGTTTCGCATCTTTAATTTTTGAGTGGCGAGGGGGGGGGGGAGGGGGGGGGAACAATTATCAATATATTTAATAAAGATAAGAGTAAATAGATATTTTATTTAATATGGATTTACTATGAGTTAAGGATACTGGCTCCTTAACTCATAGTAAATCCATATTAAATAAAATATCTATTTACTCTTATCTTTATTAAAGATGTTTCACCTTGCACCAACACCACAATCTCTACTGATTAATATAATGTTTCTTAATTTAAAAAGAATTGGAGTCTTTCATTTCAAAATTCGAATATATATATTTCAAATTTGCCTGGTTAATGAAAATCGATTGGAGCCATCAGTTTAAAATCAGACCTGAGAATTATATTTCAAATTTGCCTCGTTAATTAATATATATTTAATGTTTCTTAATTTAAAATCTATTGGTGTTTTTTCATTTTCATTCGAGTTCAAATGAATACAATATTATCTAGACACAAAGTCTAAATCAAAAATATATAGTTTTAGTAAAAGAAATCAAGATATAAATATTAATGTGACATTGGTCTAGTGGTTAGAGCTGATGACCATAGTTCAAGAGTTCGTCGGTTCGATTCTAGGCAAGAGGGTAATTTTTTTTAGAGAAATTTCTCTAAGCGTTGTTACAAATTAATCTAGATGAATATATATAGTATAAATAAAAATTAAATAAATAATAATAATAAATAAATCTTTATTCCTCGGGTAAATGATTTTCAAAAGTGTTAGAGTGCTTTTTTTATTTCACGCTTAATATACTTGCGAAAAATATTAATTCCGATTTTTATTTACCTTTCTGTATTTTTATTAAATTGTAGTAATTTGTTTACCAAATCAAAAAGTTAATGTCCTTTTTCCGAGGTAATTGAAAATATAGCTATTTATTGACGTCTTGAAAAAGTCTAAAAAATAAACAATTTTATAGAATATTAAAAATACTTATTCATAGGTGAAATAGTAAACTGAAATATGCCTTTGGTAACTACCACCATCATATGTTCAGTAATTATCAGACTTTTCGGAGATGTTAGGAATAATTGCTTGCTTGCTGGTTGTTCTCTGACCAGGAAGTTATTTCGTGTTTATTTACATTAGGGTGCTCCTTATTTTGGATATTTTCGAATATTTACGCGGACAGGGGCTCATATGGTTCGAAATAAATAAAAAAAAATATCCCCCAAGTTTCAAGTCTCTATCTCAATTTTAACCTAGTGCTACACAGCGATTAAGTTTCCCATCTAAATAACATGGGGTTTTTGGCATTGAACGATCAATTTTTTATTCCGGCCAAAGTAATGGTTCAAAAAATTTGAAACTCTGTAGACTTTATCCTTATAATAGTAGCTATCCTTCAGAATTTTTACAGATTTTTAGCTATTACAATTTTGGAGTTACATCTAGATAAAATACTGCTATATCTTAGTATTAGTAAGTTATAGACTCCAAAATTATAATAGCTAAAAATCTGTAAAAATTCTGAGGGATAGCTACTATTATAAGGATAAAGTCTACAGAGTTTCAAATTTTTTGAACCATTACTTTGGCCGGAATAAAAAATTGATCGTTCAATGCCAAAAACCCCATGTTATTTAGATGGGAAACTTAATCGCTGTGTAGCACTAGGTTAAAATTGAGATAGAGACTTGAAACTTTCTTCCTCTTCTTATTCTTCTATATAGGTGTGAACACCTGTTTCTCCAACATATTATAATCAGTCATCAGGGTCATAACTCTCTTTCCATTGTTTTTTGGTCTTCCACTGCTTGTGACCCCCCTCGGGACGGTTTTTTGGCAATATTTTCGGGAGACGGTCGTCTTGCATTCTGTCTACATGGGCAGCCCAGCATCTTCTTCTTACATGAACCCAATCGACTATGTCCTGAAGACCGCTTATTTTCCTAAGGTGTTCGCTCCGGATTTTGTCATGTAGGGTCTTCGAATGGATGGCTCTTACAACTCTCATCTCAGTTGTCCGGAGAAGCTGCTTTGTAACGGTATATTGGTTCGATTATATAGGTGTGTAGGTTTATTTGCATCAAGCAGAAGACAACCTATTAGTTTCTCTTTGTGGATAAAACTCAGATTTGTTCTATTGAAGAAAATTTTTATTTTGTTTTGACTTAATAAATCAGCGTGAATGAATGTTATATTTTATGGTTGGTTATAAATACTATATAATATTTGTCTAGATTAATTTGTAACAACGCTAAGAGAAATTTCTCTAAAAAAATTTCCCTCTTGCCTAGAATCGAACCTACGAACTCTTGAACTAAGGTCATTAGCTTTAACCACTAGACCAATCTAACATTAATATTTATACCATGATTTCTGTTACTAAAACTATAAATTTTTGATTTAGACTTTGTGTCGAGATAATATTGTATTCATTTGAACTCGAATGAAAATGAAAAAACACCAATTGATTTTAAATTAAAAAACATTAAATATATATTAATTAACGAGGCAAATTTGAAATATAATTTTAATTTGCACTCGAATTTTGAAATGAAAGACTCCAATTCATTTTAAATTAAGAAACATTAAATATATCGATAATTATTCCTCACCCCCCCCCCCCGCCCCGCCACTCAAAAATTTAATATTCAATTCGCTTTTCTTTGCGCACAGAAGAAATTATTCACATCTTATTTGATTTATATTTTATATATTATTTGTTTATTTTTTAAAACACCAATTGATTTTAAATTAAAAAACATTAAATATATATTAATTAACGAGGCAAATTTGAAATATAATTGTCAGCTCGGATTTTAAACTGATGGCTCCAATCGATTTTCATTAACCAGGCAAATTTGAAATATAATTTTAATTTGGACTCGAATTTCGAAATGAAAGACTCCAATTCATTTTAAATTAAGAAACATTAAATATATTGATAATTATTCCTCCCCCCCCCCCCCCCCTCGCCACTCAAAAATTAAAGAGGCGAAACTTTTAAGAGACGATGTATTTTCGGTAGTTTACGGGTATACATTTGGAGTGTGGTTTTTTAAGAGGAATAACATTTTTTGACCGAGACGCTGCCCGCCAGGGCACCAGCCCGGAGGGCCGAGCTTCGAGGGCGTGCCGAAGGCACGCACGAAAAGCTCGTTATATAATAAAAAAGTTATATTTTTACCGAATTTTGTGGTCCTACGCTGAGTGGTCTGGCTTGACTGGAGGTTGGTTTTTTAGTACCAGGACTGGAAATAGTTTTGGCATCATTTATAGTAAATACGGCCATCAGGACACAAAGAACAAGGAGAAGAAATTTGAAGAGTTTCATTTGTGGATTGTTTGCTTCACAACTAAAAGAAGGAGATTGTCAGCTGAATACAAGCAAATGAGAAATGCATGAACTTTGATGATAACCTTAGAACATAAAGAACTTTATCAAAGTTTAGAAAAATATTTATTTAGATGCCAACGAAATACGCAATTGACAAAAGTTCAACTCTGTTTCGCGGTCGAATTAAAGACAAATGTTAGAATTGAAAAGTTTTATTTTGCCGAGAGTAGCAGAGCTGTTGATTCATCAAGAGGGACAAAGTGGTTCTCCTCTGCTTGGTGAAAATAAACAAACAGGAATTCTAAAGTCATATAACAAGAATTCTGAACTGTGTTTAAATAGAGATTTGAATTGAAAAATAGCAATCTATGGGAATTTAATTGAAAAGTTTTTGTTTTGCCGAGAGTAGCAGAGTTGTTGATTCACAAAGAGAAACAAAGAGGTTGTCCTCTGCTTGATGCAAATAAACATACACACATATATATCGAGATGATATATCTGTATATATATTATTTATTTGTTTGAGACTATAGTTTCGAAGACTTGGTCTTCATCATCAGTCTTTCTTCAATTATAAATGTTTTTCATGGACTCAATATCATATGGATATTGAAAACTTGGTGTTCTTTCATCACTGGTGGTCGACCTGTAACTAACAAAGACATTTTCTTTTCGGTTCACATTCAAATATATTTCCCCTTTCTCCTTATTTTACAACGAGAAAGGTTGACAATAGAAGGGTTTTTTCTTTTTTCTTTTATCTTTTGTTAGCAAACATCTTCAGCAGATTACTATTTGACAGCTCTATTTGATTGTTCAAGCAAAGTTTTGAATTTCTTTAAAAATAAAAAGTGCGAAAATTCTTTTGCAGAACATTTAAATTCAAACAATCACTCCTTCCCAGAAGGTATTAGATTAATAAAAGGAGAAAAGAACCCAAAATTAATTAGCGCAATTGAATCTTTAGAAATTTTGAAATCATTCAATAGAGCAAAAATACAATGTATACATTAATTAATGTAAAATAATTGGTTTAATAAAATTAAAAAAAAAATAAAAATAAAGGAAAGTGGGAAAAAACCAACAAACCCCCCTCCATTGTTCGGACGTTCTTTGTTAATAAAGGATAAATATATTGATATGTACCCAAAAAATGTTTTTTAATTCTACCTGGCTCACAAGCTGAGAAAGAAGGAAAAAAATTTTCAATATCCACTCGATACTGATCCCATGAAAAATAATATTTTTAATTAAAAAGACTGATGATGAGGGCCAAGCCTTCGAAACTATAGTCTCAAACTAATATATATATATATATGTTCAGTGAGGCTTCCGCGGATAGGTTCTATGTCATTAGAGGTTTTTCGGGTTTCTCCGCGTGGGTTTGAGAGTTTTACTCGACGTTTCGGCTCTCCTTTTGGAGCCATTTTCAAGAGAGGGGGTGGGTGGTCTACGTGGTCTTAACCTTGTAGTCCAAGGTTCGTTTTGGAGGGTGTCTTCCGAGTGAATTTCTTCAGTCGGAAGGTTGGGTAGATTTGGATATTTAGGAAGTTTTGGGTGTTTTGTGGTTGAGGGTGTATTACTTACATTATGGTGGCTGACGTCTCGGCTGTTGCTGTTTTGAGAATGTTGGGCACTATCGATACGTTCACTGTCACTGTTTGTAAGCATATCGATAGTGCCCAACATTCTCAAAACAGCAACAGCCGAGACGTCAGCCACCATAATGTAAGTAATACACCCTCAACCACAAAACACCCAAAACTTCCTAAATATCCAAATCTACCCAACCTTCCGACTGAAGAAATTCACTCGGAAGACACCCTCCAAAACGAACCTTGGACTACAAGGTTAAGACCACGTAGACCACCCACCCCCTCTCTTGAAAATGGCTCCAAAAGGAGAGCCGAAACGTCGAGTAAAACTCTCAAACCCACGCGGAGAAACCCGAAAAACCTCTAATGATATATATATATAATTTCGATATAATATATGTATATTTATTTGCATCAAGCAGAGGACAACCTCTTTGTTTCTCTTTACAAATGTTATAATATAGTAAAATAAAGAAGTGCTGAATTATAAGTGTAAATGAAATCTTTAGTTCCATATATGTTTAGGAATTTTCACAAAAGAATAAATCATGTTTAGTGGTTCGCTGTTCTCATTCCATAAACAGTATCGTCCTTCAATAAAAATAAAAAAATACTATTGGATGATGAGCCCGGTTTCATATGTATCACATTTACAGTTTTTAAAAACGGTAATTGTTTCTTCTGCTTGTATAAATTGGCCTTGGTTATTCAAGGATCAATTCGTTTCTAAATCTGGAGATACAAGTTCCAAAATCTGCGTAATTTGTTGTTGATTACTCTTGGTGGCTAAATTTTTTTTGGCGGAGAGGAAAGTACATTTACTTTTGCTAAACAGCAGCGCTTGATTCAAACGCATTTTCAATATGCATCATAAAACAATTTTCATCATACTTATTTTTTTATTAGACTAAAGCATACATAATTGTCATTTTCTCAGGTGCTGATGAAGGTTTAAAAAAGGAACCGAAACATTATATATAAATCTACACCCCTTTAAAACTGATTCAATACCATTCACTAATTCAATTCCAACATTTGAAATTGTTTCTGGAACCTACATCATAATATGTATAGTAAAATAGAAGAGCTAAAATAAGCGGGAAAGATTTATTTTTATTTACTTTTTCAACAATACATATAAATAATCAATAAAATCTTGTTAAACAAAACAAATGAATGATTAAACAATTAATTAATTAGATTTAATTACAATTATATTAGGCTGGAGTTGGTGGTGTTTCACAAGGAGAAAAATTAAATTAAAATACAAAGATTTTTTTTTTTAAGCTTACTCTGTATATTTCGAGCTCTTAACTCATTGCCCACAAAACCGTAGTACGTTCAATATTAACTTACGCAGCAGAGACAAGACCCGACACTGCAAAAACTTCTCAATTATCGGAAACGACTGAAATGAAGACATTACGAAGGATAATGAACGTGACCAGGCTCGATAGAATGAAGAGTGAAGATATTAGAGAAAAATGTGGAATACAAAAGGTGGGCGAATGGGTTAAAAGAAGAAGAGCGGAATGGTATGCGCATGTCAGAAGAATGCCAGAAGACCGACTGGTAAAGAAAGTGATGACAAACAAGCCGGTTGGAATAAGAAGTAGAGGTCGTCCTAAGAAGAGATGGTATGACGTTCTGGAAGAAACAAACCTATAGGTTTAAAAATAAGAAGAAGAAGAAGAAGAAGAACTCATTGTTAAGGAGAACATTGGTTGATTTATCTTCAGTCAATGTTCTCCTGATGATGAGTTAAGAGCTCGAAATATATAGAGTAAATTTAAAAAAATCTTTGTATTTTAATTTTTTTCTCCTTGTGAAACACCACCAACTCCAACCTAATATAATTTTAATAATGTTTCACTATAAACCAACACCGCGTTCCCTAAATTCGATAGATTTAATTATGCTAAAACACATTTGACATTGAAATTATTGTTCCTGGTTCAACATAATTCATAATATAGTAAAATAAAGAAGAGCTAAAATAAACGTGTAGATTTAGCTTTATTTACTTTTTCAACAATACAAATAAATAATCAATAAAATATTGTAAACAAAACAAATTAATGATTAAACAATTAATTAATTAGATTTAATTATGCTAAAACACATTTGACATTTCGTTTAATTAAGTGGATATTGATGAGGCAGTCCAAAAAAAGAAGAAGATAATTTACACTATCTTTTTATTCATAAAACCGATGTTTTCGAGGCTGGCCTCCCTCTTCTTCAGGGTTTTGAAAAGTCAGTGAAGGAAATCCAATGCGGAATTCCCTCTGTCTCCTCTTTCAGTAGCAGTAACAATAATATCTTGTATTTCATTCGCAGCAGAATTATAATGTAATTTCGTTTAATATTTTACTTATATTTTAATTATAATGTAATTTCGTTTAATATTTTACTTATATTTTAATTATAATGTAATTTCGTTTAATATTTTACTTTCTCAACTTTATCATACGTACTAGGCTCAAGTATTGTAATCCTGTAGGAACAAGTCGTGTTTTTGCTTTGAATTTTGAAAAAATTCCTTAAAGAGGAAAAAATATTATTTTAATAAAAAAAATAAACAAATAACAATGAGAGAAATTATGATGTCAAAGAATATAAAAAAATAAACAATATTTAAGACATTATTTAATCAATTCCTTAAAAAGTATATTCATATTAAATATTTATTTTATTGGGAATTTAGTAGCTTGGTTGGGATTTTTTTATTGGTAGGTATGAGAATAAAAACTTAAAAATTGTTATGATAATAAAACTTTACTTCATAAAAATTTACCTATCAAAGAATACATTTTATATGGGTATAGGTAATCATCATTTTTGTACATTTAAATTAAAAAAATCAAAATTGGTAAAACATATTATTTGGCTACAGAACACTTGTATTTGCCATATATGACATGACACCCTTCTTGGTTCGCGTTCTTATCATCCTTTCCTGTTATAAAACAAAACAAATTTTATTTAATCATTTAAAAGCTAAACTTTAAGCTCTCTGAATCCAAGTTAAATAAAATCTTAAAAAAAAAAAATTATTTATTTTGGTCAATGAAAACAAATTTAAATCCTACTTACTTCAATCTTAGGTTGTTGCACACCTATATTTTCAGCATAATTTTGGGTAAATAATGTTATGATGACAAGTAATAAGAAAAGTAAGTGTCGGAAGAGCATGGCGGACAGCGCTTTAGCTTCTAACTGATGTTGCTTATTATTAAAAAGCAAATGCATAAGTTAGACATAAACATTTTACTGACCCCTATGAACTTTATATTTTTAATAATATATGTATTATCTTCTCTCCTCAAGTCAAGTAGATATGTATTTTTTATTTAAAATCAGACACTATTTTACGGCTTCTGAACATTCTACCCGATTGAATATTCTCTGTCCAGAATAATGGTAGCTTGCATCAGTGGGGACATTCTCTGGTCTCCAGATATAGTCAGGGGTAGGCTGCCCCCCCCCCCCCCCCCCCCCCCCGATGTCCCCTGGTAGCAAGGGATGCTTAAAAACTTGAAACTAAATGAAAAATAAGCTGACGTGTTCTGATGTGGCCATCCACTTGAATTTACCATACAACTTGGCCCCTCACTTGTATTTAATATTTAATAAAATTATTTATAATCATGTAGGGGAGGGGGGTTACTTTTTGCATTCAGAATGATTCTGAAACTTTTGGGTCCAGGCACGTTAAAAATTCGCATGAAGCTAAAAGAAATTTTTATTTTTGACAAGGCTTGGTTCGATCACATATGTGTACCGCATTTTGTGTATAACTCCTAATTGACTGAAGATGGCCAAATAAAATTTAGGCCGAAGCGTCTCATTAAAGGTGTTTTATTGAACCCAGTGATTCCATCTTTGGCTGATACCTCCTCCTTCATCTAGTATACTTTTAATGAATGTTTATGCAAGCTGGCATTTGCTTTCTAGGTTGTGGATAATGGTTTCTTCGGCGCCTCCCACGTGCTACAAGCTAGTATATTTCAATAAAGTTTAGGGAAAGCGGTGTTGGTTTATAGTGAAACATATTAAACAAAGGAATTATTATTTAACGGGTTATAGTGGTGTTTCACAAAGAGGAAATAAAATTAAAAAAATTAAAAAATCTTTTAAATTATTTTGGAGATTTTTTATTTATCTCTATACATATTTCGGGCTATGAACCCTTCATCAGGAGGTTAAACAGAACACTGAATATAAAAATTTTACATTGTATCGATGTTATTATAGTACAGGGCGAGTGGAGGGGGTGAGCCAATGGGAGTTGAAAGAATTGAGTGGTTGAATTTAAAGGTATGTGGAAGGTAGAAAAAGGGTTATTGAACGAATTGTCTGGACAAGGTCAGGTACATTTCAAATAGGATGTCTTAGTTCGAAATTTATTTGTATAGAATTCTGGGAATACCTGTTAAAGGAATTTGTTTAAGGGTTTTAGAATATATAAATTTAGACACAAGAAGCGGATTTGCAAGGTTAATTCGAAGATGAGAACAGTAGAACAAATGTTTAGTAAGGAATGAAAGGTTCATAGCCCGAAATATGTATAGAGATAAATAAAAAATCTCCAAAATAATTTAAAAGATTTTTTAATTTTTTTAATTTTATTTCCTCTTTGTGAAACACCACTATAACCCGTTAAATAATAATTCCTTAGTATATTTCAAGTTGCGAAATATTAGGCATTTGTAGAAAGGAGACTGCTCGACCAGCGATTTATCAATAATTAAAGGGAAATTAAGATTTGGAAAAGTACCGTGAGAATAATAGGGGATTCTCAAGTGGCTGGACCACAACATAGGTATGAGAATAAAACTTAAAAATTGTTATGATAATAAAACTTTATTTCATAAATATTTATCTATCTAACTATACATTTTATGATTAATGTAAAGATTTAAGCATCTTTTTTGAGTTTCTTTTTTTGAAAAAAGATGGAATTTTTTCAAAAATCAACCCAATTATATAATATTGAAAAGTGAATTTATTTTTATTTAGGAACAAATCAAAGATTTTAGTAGAAATATTTTTACATTGCATATCAGAGGGTTTCGTCCCCTTGGGAATCGAACCCAAGCGCTAACTAAGCTTGCCGGGCTGTTAGCCAAACCCTTAAGACAAATCTCTCTCCGATATGCAACATATTTCTTATATATGTTGCATATCGGAGAGAGATTTGTCTTAAGGGTTTGGCTAACAGCCCGGCAAGCTTAGTTAGCGCTTGGGTTCGATTCCCAAGGGGACGAAACCCTCTGATATGCAATGTAAAAATATTTCTACTAAAATCTTTGATTTGTTCCCTAAATAAAATATATACCTTTTATATTATAGGTAATCATTATTGTACATAAATTTTTTTTTTTTTTTTTTTTATTTATTTATAATTTATTTACAATCAACCATTTGAAAAGGTTTTAAGTAAATTTGATAAAATTGATTAACAAACACACATACACAGTACATAAATTAAATTCAAAAATCAAAATTGGTAAAAAAAAAAACATTATTAAAGAGAGCACTTTAATCTGCCATTTACTCGATGACACCCCTTCTTGTTCCGGGATCTAATCATGCTATACTGTTACAAAACAAAAGAAATTTTAATTAATCAATCACATAAAACTTTAAGCTCTAAATTGTCTTAAAATATATTATAGTCCAGGCAAATTACGTGAAAAAATGGCATAAACAGGAAATAATTCCCGGTAAAGATTTTATTGCTGGAATACCTTTATTGGTACTCCAATATTACTACCCTAAGTTTTCCCCCAAATCTGTGTTGTGGAAATTTTTCTACGCGCCTCAAAATGAGAAAATTTCGGAGTTTTTTCAGTTTTTCTTGAATAACTCTAAAACGGCTTATCAAATCAAAAAGATATCTATTAGATAAATTAAAGCTCTTTAAATTACGCGTAAAATGATAACAATTTCATCTATTTAGGTTAAGTAGAACCGGTACTAGCGCCTGTCAAAAAACAGCCCCCGGGATCACTTTTGAATATCCCTAAAACTCGTACTTTTTTCGATTTTTCCCCATTTTGACCATGAAGGAGCACGTTTTCGACAAAGACCACTCTATACATTTTTAAACTAGATTAAATTTGCTACAATTTAAACAAAGTTTCATCTTAATTGGATAATGGTAACCCGTGCCGCAATGAGGTTGAAGTTTGCAGTTTTTTGCAAAAAATCGCAGTTTTTCCTTCATAAAATGAAAACCACTCATCCTAGAAACTTGATTTTTATCTCATTCTCTAGTAAATTTTGTTGACTTGAACGTTTACTTGGACCACTTTTTTGATAAAACTCTTAGATTTATAGATATCCAGCATTTTCCAGTGACGCTTTTGAGGATTCGGATCATATCCTGTCCGGAAAATGTAGGATATCTATAAATCTAAGAGTTTTATCAAGTAAATAAAATTTTCCAGACAATGAGATAAGAATCAAGTTTCTAGGATGAGTGGTTTTCATTTTATGAAGGAAAAACTGCGATTTTTTGCAAAAAATGCATTTCAAACTTCAACCTCATTGGGCACGGGTTACCATTATCCAATTAAGATGAAACTTTGTTTAAATTGTAGCAAATTTAATCTAGTTTAAAAATGTATAGAGTGGTCTTTGTCGAAAACGTGCTCCTTCATGGTCAAAATGGGGAAAAATCGAAAAAAGTACGAGTTTTAGGGATATTCAAAAGTGATCCCGGGGGCTGTTTTTTGACAGGCGCTAGTACCGGTTCTACTTAACCTAAATAGATGAAATTGTTATCATTTTACGCGTAATTTAAAGAGCTTTAATTTATCTAATAGATATCTTTTTGATTTGATAAGCCGTTTTAGAGTTATTCAAGAAAAACTGAAAAAACTCCGAAATTTTCTCATTTTGAGGCGCGTAGAAAAATTTCCACAACACAGATTTGGGGGAAAACTTAGGGTAGTAATATTGGAGTACCAACATTTCTGTTAAAATCGTAATTTGCCTTGACAACCCAATTGATTTCCCTAAATGAGTAACCAGTTCATACCCTTTATCCTCCGAACCCTTCTAGATAAAATCTGGTAACTCATAAGATTTCTGGTGATAATTGTTTATTGTACATATTTTTAAAAATTTAAATTATAGAGAAAGGGTTTCTCCCTATTAATCCCGGAATTAAATAAGTATTGTATTAGCCATAAGCAAATAAATATGTAGGTATGGAAAATTGCTATGATCCCAGGTAACCACAATATCCTAAGAATATTCTAAGGATATTCTAAGGACATTTAAATCTTCTTAGAATATTCTGAGGATATTGTGTGTTACCTGGGATATGATAGTCAAAATTCAAAAGTTTCTACCTAGAATTAAACATAGAAGCCAAGTTAAGTAAAATAGAAGATTAATATATATATAATATATATATATATATATATATACTATATATATATATATATGGGATATATATATATATAGTATATCGTCGGAAACTTGTCACAGGGGTTGGCAATACAAGCTGTAGTACTTTTTCCATGTATTTTTGACCCACTTTTGAGAAATTGAGCTCTTGGGAGGGGGGGGGGGGCCCCCTGAAAATTTTCCAAAAATATCGTGTTTTGTATGAAAATATTGTTTCCGTTTCTGAAAATGATTAAATTGATTGAAATAAGCTGACGTGTTCTGATGTGGCCATCCACTTGACTTTACCATACAACCTGGCCCCTCACTTATATTTAATATTTAATAAAATTATTTATAATCATGTAGGGGAGGGGGGTTAGTTTTTGCATTTTTAGACTTCTGGGGTCCCACTGATTATGTATACAAAATTTGGTTGAGTTTGGTCAAATGGCCTAGATTTTTAATTTTTTGACCCTGCACCCCCCCCCCCCCCCATTTTGGGCGGTTAGTTTTTCCATTTTTAGTCTTCTGGGGTCCCACTGATTATGTATACAAAATTTGGTTGAGTTTGGTCAAATGGCCTAGATTTTTAATTTTTTGACCCAGCACCCCCTCCCCCATTTTGGGCGGTTAGTTTTTCCATTTTTAGTCTTCTGGGGTCCCACTGATTATGTATACAAAATTTGGTTGAGTTTGGTCAAATGGCCTAGATATTAATTTTTTGACCCAGCACCCCCCCCCCCCATTTTGGGCGGTTAGTTTTTGCATTTTTAGACTTCTGGGGTCCCACTGATTATGTATACAAAATTTGGTTGAGTTTGCTCAAATGGCCTAGATTTTTAATTTTTGACCCACCCCCCCCCCCCATTTTGGGCGGTTAGTTTTTCCATTTTTAGTCTTCTGGGGTCCCACTGATTATGTATACAAAATTTGGTTGAGTTTGGTCAAATGGCCTAGATTTTAATTTTTTGACCCAGCACCCCCCCCCCCCATTTTGGGCGGTTAGTTTTTGCATTTTTAGACTTCTGGGGTCCCACTGATTATGTATACAAAATTTGGTTGAGTTTGGTCAAATGGCCTAGATTTTTAATTTTTAACCCCCCTCCACCCCCCTTAATTTTGGGTCGATATGCACCAAAATCTAATCAGCTCTTAATCTCAATGGACCAAAACTACGTGTGAAATTTGGTTTCGATATTCACACTAGTTTTTGAGCTAGCTCGTCCACAAAATTTGGTAACGCACAGACTAACAGACTAACAGACATTTTGACAAAACAATTATTATCTCGAAAAATATAATTTTTTCGATGTTCACTTATTAGAGCTTTTTTGTAGAGCGAAATGCCATGGTTTCGCTCAATTTTTTTAATCAAAATAGTTTCAGCCGTTTTTGAGATATTTCGAAAAAAAGAAGGAAAAAAACCACTTTTTTCATGCACGATTACAATACTTGACCATACCCTGTATGGTAAAGTATTTTCGAACATTGTTTTAAGCTAATGGAGTCACTTAACTCCGAATTGAGGTAAAAGTGGAGTAGCTTGTTTGGCGAACCCGACGAAATATTTCTTTTCAAATCGATTTATTTTATTCATTTTATCTACTCTGCAGAATGTTTATAGCAAATATTAATATATTATATTAAAATTAGGAATTTTTTGTTTGATGAGATAGGATGGGAGATGGAGAAACCAATCGACTTGATTGGGGAATAATGGAATTGAAATAATTATCGGAAAAGAGGTTTTTTTTATCTAATTAGATTTTTCCTCTTATTAAAAACAAGGACTAAAGATGAATAAGGACACTCGATGGTGGAGAAGTAATCTCCGGAATCGAAGCAAAAATACAATGTATACATTAATTAATGTAAAATAATTGGTTTAATAAAATTTAATAAAAAAAAAAAAAAAAAAATTAGTTTGTTTTTAATTAACAGGTGTCTAAAAGGTGTCATAACAAAACAGGTGTGTTTACAAATAAAGTGGTTGAAGTGTGCTTTTTTTTATATAACTTGGAAACAAATCTTATTTAATTTTATGTTTTTATTTCAGATCCTATACGATTATTTTTTTTATTATTATTTTCCTATTTATTTTTTTATAATGTTTATAAATATGAACGAATGTGGGAAAATTGGTGTACGAGTAAACAAATATACACATAATATGTGGACCATTAGAAAGCTAGAAATGCAAAAACTGGGTGCGGGGTGGGGTGGATGTGGGAGGTGCAGGGAGGTGGGGTGCAGTTGTGGGGGATCCGGAGGTGGGGCGGGTGGGGTGGGGAGTGCAGTGGTGGGGGCGAGGTGCGGTGGTTCGGGGGGGTCCAGGGGGGTGTACTATATTGTATTTGTATTTTTTTTAATTTGGTTACCGTGCATCGCTCCTCGGTGGCTCCAGGTACTACATTCTATAATGGAAATTCATCCTTTTTAATACACTGTTGTGATATGCCTTGTCAACATGTTGTTATAAATATATCTTACGTCTATTAGTTACCCAGTAACCTTTAACTATAAAACATACTAAATATATTGTAACAAATTGGCGCCCGAACACAATATATTATAACAACACTTTCCCAGGTAACACACAATATCCTCAGAATATTCTAAGAAGATTTAATGTCCTTAGAATATTCTTGTGAATATTCGAGGATATTGTGGTTACTCTGGGTTAAATAAAACTGTATTGAATGCTGTGACGATAAAAATGACAAAAAAAAATCATTACATTAATTTCATAACTAAACTTTATTTTAATAAGATAGTCATATACAAATATATACTTATAAGAATAATAACAAGAATTTGATTTAATGGAGGCGAAATCATTATATTTTTTATGAATTTAAAGATTTGGGGGTTAGGCAGAACATCTGTATCTGCCATTCAGGTAATGACAACCTGTTTTGGGTCTTGGTTTAATCATTCTCACTGGCTACAAAACAAAATAAATTACATAATACAAATATTAGAGAAATCTTGGGCAATTAAAGGAATCGTAGGGAGTTGGACATGACTTTAAATTAAATACAAAGTTTTTATTTAAATACGCCAAACGTTTCGTTGCTGGTTTGCAACTTCTTCAGTGGCTGAAATAGCGAAACAAAGCCGTTAGACATCTTTTTATTAATCAATTATTTCATTTTTACAAAAGTACAATGGTAAGTAAGGTTAGTTTTCTCTCCTCATTTATTAAACTTATTTGTCTGGAGTTTTAACTAAGAGAAAACCATTTCTAACAGTATCCTTACAAATCACTCAATTTTATCAAATAATATAAATTAAAATAAAATTAATCTGATATCTGATAGGGATCGTGCGTGAAACATAGAGGCAGCACTACTGTCGAAGTAAGCGCTCTCTAGTGTTCCTTTGCCGAAGATAGTGGAATCAAAACATTCATTAAACACAACATGAAATATTTATAAATAATGGAAAAAATAATAAAATATGGATTTCAACCTACACTGACATGATGTTGGAAAATGATTATAAACAAAAAAGTATTCAACTCTTCATTTTTATTACTTTTTTAAAATAAAAATATTCATTTAAATTTAATACAATTCCCAATTCAATATGTTATTTACAATTTTCTCAGAAATTTTATTTGGTGAACAGTCTTTTGGTTTTCTCTTTAAACAAGGCTTCGAAATTAATAAGGTTTAGATGACATAAACTATCTCATCAATATTAGGAACTCAACGAATTTGAAAATTATATAGAATTTTATAAGTCCTTGATTCGTTGATTAACGCGTTCAATATGTATCGTTACAGAAGCATTTGTATGTTTCGTCTACTTCTTCCGGGGTAAATTGCCTTTGTGACCTAAATGGAGGCATATAATAACAGCATTTATTTACTACTTGGGTTTTTACTGCTTTTATCCACTGTTTACGTTTCGCTATTTTCCATGCGGCTCCAAACATGCTATCTGGGAATTTATAAAATTTCACTTTCACATCAACTCCACGTTTTTGACGTGATGTATCATTACAACCACGGATACAGCAATTCTTTCTTGAAGCTGACATAATTAAAATAATATCAATTAATTTTAATATTAATTATTAAAAAATAAATCACGTGTTAAAATTTAATAAACGATGCCAATTAGTTGAGATGTTTACCACTAGTTGGCGTAAAAGTCTAGATGAACGATCCCTATAAGTACATAAAAAAATATTTTTAAAAGAGTTCGTGGCTGTGATGAAACTATACTAGATGAAGGAGGAGGTATCAGCCAAAGATGGAATCACTGGGTTCAATAAAACACCTTTAATGAGACGTTTCGGCCTAAATTTTATTTGGCCATCTTCAGTCAATTAGGAGTTATACACAAAATGCGGTACACATATGTGATCGAACCAAGCCTTGTCAAAAATAAAAATTTCTTTTAGCTTCATGCGAATTTTTAACGTGCCTGGACCCAAAAGTTTCAGAATGAAAGTGAGTAGAATGGGCCAAATAAAATTTAGGCCGAAAACGTCTCATTAAAGGTGTTTTATTGAACCCAGTGATTCCATCTTTGGCTGATACCTCCTCCTTCATCTAGTAAAAAATTTCTTTGTTCAATTTGATTCTTTTAATTATTTTGACAGGAAACAATTACATTGTTTTAAAAAGTTTATGTTTTATATTATTTGATAAAATTGAGTGAATTGTAAGGATACTGTTTGAAAATGGTTTTTCTCTTAGTTAAAACTCCAGACAAATAAGTTTAATAAATGAGGTGAGAAAAACTAACCTTACTTACCATTGTACTTTTGTAAAAATGAAATAATTGATTAATAAAAAGATGTCTAACGGCTTTGTTTCGCTATTTCAGCCACTGAAGAAGTTGCAAACCAGCAACGAAACGTTTGGCGTATTTAAATAAAAACTTTGTATTTAATTTAAAGTCATGTCCAACTCCCTACGATTCCTTTAATTATTAATCATGGACACGAATAATGAAATCTTTGTAAGTAATATTACTACTTGAATGGAAATCTTGTCAGTTGAAGTACTGAAGTAAATAAAGATAAGACAAGCAAATAGCAAAGTAAATAGTGTCGGAACAACATGGCTGTTTTTGTGTTCTGTGATCGAGGATTTTATTAATAATGTATTAAAACTATCTATAAATTACAAATAATGCATAAACATTTTCATGACCTATGAACTTTTTTATTATATCTCTAAGATAAGTTTTTTATATATTATTGATTGAGTTATTCCCCTTTTCGGAGCTTAGGACCATGCAAAATACATACTTATTATATACCGGGTGAGTTTTTACTTTATCCAATGCGAAGCATGGGGAAAGTATTGTAATCGGTCTCGCGGCAAGCGCGACTTCAAAGGGTCCTCAGGTAAAGACTACGGAACCCATGGACTCAATTAAGGTCACAAATTGAAGTATTCAATTAGATTGAATTTTAGCACGTGACGGTTTTGCCAAAAATTACCTGGGATCTCGTCGAGAGGCCAAAAAGTGCCATTTTTTTTGGAAGTGCGTGGGGATGGATGTGATGTATGTTATCGTTTTTTTCGTCCACGATTTTTTCCACACCGTTGCACCGATTGAATTGAAATTGAAAACCTACCATTATTTTAACAAAATGAAGCGCTGATTAGTTTTTGGTACATATCGGTCCACAAACATTAGTACTTTATTTCAGTACTTTTTTAGTTTTTTCTAAATATCTTGAAAATGACTTAACCAATTTTGATGAAATTTAATATCCTAATTAAGTACCTTGGGGACCACAAAAAAGGTTAAATAAAGTTTTTAGTAAAATTATATTTTAAAGTACTTTACTCTAGAGTAAGATAGTACTTTTTTAAATTCTTTATTTAAAATTCATTAAAATTTATTCATTCATCGGTTTATTATAGTTCATTTAAGTCAGAATAGATAAGCTTCTTCAGCAATGGTTACCAATAATAACCGAAATGTCAAAAATCCAATGTAGAATTGTATCTGATTAATAATATGTTTCGTACATATTCTTAATCTAGAAAAAAACTGTACAACTTTCATTAGAACTATTTTTACTTTATCCAATGGGTTTATTATAGTTCATTTAAGTCAGAATAGATAAGGTTCTTCAGCAATGGTTACCAATAATAACCGAAATGTCAAAAATCCAATGTAGAATTGTATCTTATTAATAATATGTTTCTTTACATATTCTGAATTTACAAAAAAAACTGAACAACTTTTATTAGAACTATTTTTTTATACGTCATCAAATAAACAAAATATATGAATCAATTAGATCTCAAAAAAAATCTTAATAATTATTTTTAACAATCATTCAACTTAATTATCAAATAATAATGATTAAATATTTAATTATTAAATAAATAATTTAATAAAAATTAATAATTTTTTTTGTTCTGTGACATTCCAGAGTGTATCGCAAGTCTTCTGGATGAATTCCAGTTCCAATTTCCTTTTGCTTTTTAACAGATTTACAACACGATAAAATGAAGCTTGTGAGGGTGTATTCCTATCAGGAAAACGCTCGGCATTCATTTCAATGGCAGCCCCATAACAGTTCTTCCACATTCACCCATAAATTAAGACCATTTCAATTCTGTCTTCAACAAAAAAATGCTCCATTTTTATTATGGTAATACAATATAACTATCTACTGGATTGACACGAGAAATAAACTTTTTTAAGCTCAAGAATTTTAAATAGTTCTATTAAGTAGAAAATAATCTCTTAAATCTGAGTATAACGAAGTTTTAATATCATTATAAACACTTATTTTCATTGTTGTGACTTTTCGATTTAATAAATATTTATTTAATAATTAATTATTTAATCATTATTATTTGATAATTAAGTTGAATAATTGTTAAAAATAATTATTAAGATTTTTTTTTGAGATCTAATTGATTTAATATTTTTTTTATTTGATGTCGTATAAAAAAATAGTTCTTATAAAAGTTGTTCAGTTTTTTTTGTAGATTCAGAATATGTACAGAAACATATAGGTTTCCATTTAAAAAACAGAACTTGACCTCGAAATACCCTTGAAAGCTTGTTCTAGGTCGACAAACAATAGCGTAGTTTAGTTTCCCCCTTGATATAAATAAACTTTTATTTGAAACTTTTTTTTCATATAATGCACTGTTTTTGAGTTATAAGACTGTCTCAAGATAAAAAAACTCACCCGGTATATATGTAGTTACATTCCAGGGGTGAACCGCGACCTAATATTGTGTACACCTACTTCCACTTCCAGTTTCATTTCCAAGTAGAAGACAATAGATGAAGGGGCATTATCTAATGAATTTTTTAGGTATTTAATCCAAATATATTATATACTTAAGTGATCTATTTTATTCTATTTTATATATCTCTTAATATCAAATGAATGTTTGTTACTTATAGTAAAACCTCTTATTTTATATAAACGAATGTCTTGTTATCATAAAACGACTTAGATTTTTTGCAAATAGTGATATCTTAATAATTAAGATATTTAAAAAAAATTTTGTTTACATTATTAATTGTTTTTTTTTTTAATTTTAAAACCCACTATAAGATTATAAGAAATATTAATATATATTAAAATTAGATTACCTTGTACCTTAAATCAAATATAATAATTAATTCAAATTTTTATCTAATTAATTCAACCAAATGAATAATTAAAATAAATATTTATATAATTCATTTGATTGAATATAGATTCTACATCAAATGAATATACTCATCTTCTAGTCAGAAATACATATATTTATTATAAATAAAAAATATTCAAGTTTATATCATTTCTTGTCGTAATTACGTATTATTCCATTTAAATACCCAACTATTAAATTTAACTATTCCACTATTTTACTCAAATAACAATATTTTCATAATTTACTTATTGGTGCTTGGTTCAAATAGCGGCATCTTAACTATTAATATATCTAGAGTTGCTCCAAAAATATGAGAATACTTAAAATACGTATATCATTTATTCATATTGAACAGAGATCGATTTCGCCATAATTAACTTCACCATCTATTCATATCAAATATAATTTCTTAACTATAAATATATCGTTTTTTCAGTATTTGCGTGAGGCTTCAGCTCTCTGCTTAAACTACAATATATACGTATAATTAAATACTTAGTAGAGAGTTTACATGCAATAAATAGTTTGATCATTTCACAAATTGACAATATTATGAATTAGTTTTTTTTTGTTTTTTTTATATTTTAATGACTAATAACCACACTTGAATTGATTATTCACTTTCCGGCATCCTGTTCTTGATCTGGGTCTTATGAAATACGCCTCCCAAATAAGCATCATTTTCTATACGTCTGGAAATTTAAAAAAATAAGTATTAATTAGAACTGATCATATTATTACAATTAAATTAACTAGTACCTGGGCCACCGAGCGATGCTCGGTAACTTTTTGCTTCAGTTAATAGCTATATATTAATCCCCGAAACCCCCCCTCGCCCCCGGACCCCCACCACTTCACCCCACCTCCTGCACCCTCCCACCCTACCTCCCGCACACCCCCGCCCCACAGCCCCCCGGACCCCCCCCCACTGCACCCCCACCCCCGCCCACGCACCCAGTTTTTGCATTTCTAGCCTTCAGTGGCCCACAGATTATGTATATATAGGTATATAAATAAATACGGTATAATTATTTTTTTTAATTAAATAACAATTTTTGAGTTCATCAATTAAATTGTCAAATTAATATTTGTGGGATTTAAAACTCGATTTTTAATCAATTAAATTGCCCAACTTTTAATATATAATAATAATTATAATGATCTTATTGTGGGATATAAAATTAAAAAACCAATTATTTATTAAAAGGAAATTGAATAAAAATGTAAATATACATTTTTATCGAGACAACCACCTGTGAATAATTATTTCAATTAACAAAAAACCCATCAAAAACAACTTAGCCGAAGATGAGACCGTGACAGATCGAATGTCCAACACAAAACCCTCCTAACCCGTGAATTTCATCCAAATCGTTAGAGCCGTTTTCGAGAACCCGACCGGATATATATATATAAACTTTGCTCGTTTAATATAATAAGATAAGATTAATACCGTTCGAAAGAAAAGAGATGCAGCATCGTCCAAGTAAAACTGCTACTTAAAATTACGATCGTAAGTTGTAGAAAAAAATGTGAAAAATAGTTTCTTTCCATAACAACAATATTAAATTTTGTTTGTTTTTCTCTGCCCTGTAAAATTTCCTTGTTGTGAGTTAGCAGGTTTACACTCTAAGGCGACGATATATAAAATTATTTTTTAAAAAAAGTTCATTTAAAAATGCAGTTAAAAAAAAGTAGAAAATAAATTCTTCAGTAAATCCGGAAAATTTATATACATGACGGAGAATATAAGCGTATGCATTTATTTAAATTAAATATTTAAGGTAAAAACGCCCATGCTTATATTTTCTCTCATATGATTTTTTTGGGGGCGGTAGGTGGGGCGGATTAATAATTAAATTCCCCCCCCCCGGCTGTTAGTTTGTATTTTTTGAACTTCTGGGGTCCCACTGATTAAGCATACAAAATTTGATTGTGTTTGGTACAAGGGCCTAGATTTTCATTTTTTGACCCTACACTCTTGGGCGGTTTAGTTTTTTTTAGACTTCTGTGGGCCCACGGATTATGTATACAAAATTTGGTTGAGTTTGGTACAAGGGTCTAGTTTTTTATTTTTTGACCCCCCCCCCCCCATTTTGGGTGGTTAGTTTTTGTATTTTTAGTCTTCTGGGGTCCCACTGATTATGTATACAAAATTTGGTTGAGTTTGGTACAAGGGCCTAGATTTTCATTTTTGACCCACCCCCTCCCCCCCCATTTTGGGCGGTTAGTTTTTGCATTTTTAGACTTCTGGGGGCCCACTGATTATGTATACAAAATTTGGTTGAGTTTGCTCAAATGGCCTAGATTTTTAATTTTTACACCCCCCCCTCCCCCCCTTAATTTTTGGTCGATATGCACCAAAATCTAATCAGCTCTTAATCTCAATGCACCAAAACTACGTGTGAAATTTGGTTTTGATATTCACACTAGTTTTTGAGCTAGCTCGTCCACAAAAATTTGGTAACGCACAGACTAACTAACAGACATTTTGACAAAACAATTATTATCTCGAAAAATATAATTTTTTCGATGTTCACTTATTAGGGCTTTTTTGTAGACCGAAATGCCATGGTTTCGCCCAATTTTTTTAATCAAAATAGTTTCAGCCGTTTTTGAGATATTTCGAAAAAAAGAAGCAAAAAAAAACACACTTTTTTCATGCACGATTACAATACTTGACCATACCCTGTATGGTAAAGTATCAATAAATAGCCTTTAAACAAATAAATAATTTTAAATTTAAATTGCGTGTTAGTCACCTCAGGTAAAAGAGATCCGGGCACAGCCGGGAAGTCATGATGTTCATTATGATATCCAACATTGAATGTGATCCAATTTAATGGCCCGTAATAAGAATATGTTTCATAACCTTTTTCGAAACATATATAATGTTCAGAGACAAAATGGACCAGCCACCGGGTGTCAAACCCATCGCCATCAATGAACCACCGATCATATAAAAAACAATCTTTCCACCTGAAAAAAATAATCAAATAAATAATACACTTATATTTATTATAAATTATAATTAAATTTTTATGAAGTTTAATTAATTAAAAAAAAGGCCGTATTTTACGGACTATAAGACGTAACTTAATTTTTTAAGCAATTTTTAAAAAAAATACCATTTTCATCCATTTCAAGATGCACCTGAATTTTATAAGGCAATTTTTCGAAGAAAAAAGTGCGTCTTTGTCTGTAAATGTGCGTTTCTAATTTTAAGTCTAATACACTTGTGCTAAAAATTCGATATTTTTTTCATGCAGGGATAGGGTGCATACAGGAGCGTTCTACCACATTTTTGAAGAGGTATAAAAAAAATGAAAAAAAATTTAACTAGAAAAAAAAAAAAACTGAACATGTATTTTTGAAAAGAACATCAAAATACATTTTTATAAAATGGGTTTTAAACATTATATCAGACAAAAAAAAGGGGGGGGGGTCAAAATTGAAAATTTGTAGAGATAGCGTTTGGCCGTAAGGGCTAGGGGAATTTTCATTTTTGCCCCCCCCCCCCTTTTTTTTTCGTCTCTTTTTTTCTCCAAAAGTATAGTACTTATGGTTTTATTTTGAATTCTGGTCAATAGCAGGATTATTCAGGATTGTGTAACAAAAATTAGAATAATAAAATATGTAAATTTGTAGCCACAGCATCTTGATTATTTAGGGCAGGGTAGCGATTTTCACCATTTTCAAAAAAATGCCTATAACTCGAAAACTATGAGACTTTTATTAAAAAAATATTTAGGTTCTGGACCGTCATAAACTGGCCTATCTCCTGTTCACGGTTTATCGTTGTGATACGGGACACCCTGTATTATATATATATATATATATGTGGGATTTCATTCTCCGCTCTTTCGCTGTAAAGTGCTTTTGAAAATAGGGATTCATTTTCGCCTTGAGAAAGACGTTTGTTGTTTGCCCGTCAAAATCTTTCGATAAAATGACAGGTGAGCAGCAAGGACACGCCCCTTTTATAAAAGGATCGAGCGCGGGAAAAATTATCCATACGTCACGTAAAACGCGGGAAGAATTAACCAATCAGCTTAATTGCTAATTAGAGCTAATTAGGTTATAAAAGAAGCCAGCTCCTCGAAGCGAATTCAGTTGTTATCATTCAGTTGTAATGTGTGAGTTGTCACTTGTTGAAACTCATTGAATGAGCAGCTCTCCGGGGTGATTGCGATCACCTTGGAACGATTTGGAACGAAACGGCTTGTGTCGAAGAAGTAATTTGTATACACGTTCTGTAAAGAAGAAGCAATAAATGCGGGCATTGTGCCGTTATTTTGTTAAAAGCATATTTTCAGGGGAATCGGATTAGCCGAGAGCTTAAAGACCCTAGCCTTCTAAGCAGGAGTCCCGGGTTCGAGTCCGAGTCCCTGCATTGATATTTGACCGGCTATAATCTGATTCCTAGTCACCAATCCGTCTGGCAAGCCGTGGGGACTTAATGCCAACCCCCCTTCCATTTTGATGCAAGAGGCCTATATTCAGCAGTGGATTGTCGCTATCGACAGGCTGATGCAGGCCCAGCCGCGGATTCGAGAAGGGTTTATTGGACCGACGTTTTTTGGGGGAATTTTTTTTAAACAAAAGTTGTCAGAAATCACATCCCCTACAACTTTGCTCATAATAAAATTTGCCGTAGAGTTAATAGTTTAGGAGTTATTTGATAATTTTCATTCGTGCCCCCCCCGCCCCCCCCCCAAACCCCTTTTGGGGTCAAAATATCAAAACGTTATATAGCTAAAAACGTAAGTTAGAAGACATCTGATGTAAATATGAAATTTCATAATAATCCCTTCAGCCGTTTTTACGTGAATCGTGAGCAACTTTTCGGAAACGACGGAAACATACAGACAGACAGACAGACAGGAATTTTGTTGAGGGTGTTTTCGTTCATAACTTTGCTTGAAACGTGTGCAACCAAAATTTGGCGTGATTTGGAGCAATGTACAGACAAAACCTTAATTTTATATATAGATGAAGAAGAAGAAGAAGAAGTAATTTTCATTAATTTTTTAATTACCTTTCATAGTATATTGCTGGTTGTGATAAAACATTGATGCTATATTGTTTAAAATCATTATCTAGAAAATATTTGAGACGATTCTTTGCTTTATTTTGATAATATAAGTAATAATATACGAGGATGATCTTTTAGGATTGGTGAAATTCTGGATAATTCGAAGTTCCACAAGTCTATTGTAGATTGTCTCAGGCTTCAAAGTATAAACATTAAAGCATTTTGAAACTTTGAGCTTGGTGATATTTTTTAAAGTGCTATAAAATATAAAAATAAATTTTTGTAATTATTATTATGTAATAAATGGTTAAATAAATAAACATCCAAAAACCTACATCACATAATACCGATCTTAACTTCTAGATTTATAAGGTGTCGAAACAATTCTTGGATATGTTTCATAAGAATTCTTTAATATTGGAGTGACGCCTCCTCCAGTGTTGGTTTATTCTTGAATATTTTACGAATATTGTCAGGATGTGTTTGCGCAAGAAAAAATTTATTTCCGTTATCTAATTGCAAGAAACCAGGCACTTGACCCGAAAGCCATAGTTCTGAATTTCATAATTCCAATCTATAAGAAATAACATTATAATATACCGGGTGAGTTTTTTATCTTGAGACAGTCTTATAACTCAAAAACAGTGCATTATATGAAAAAAAGTTTCAAATAAAAGTTTATTTATATCAGGGGGAAACTAAACTACGCTATTGTTTGTCGACCTAGAACAAGCTTTCAAGGGTATTTCGAGGTCAAGTTCTGTTTTTTAAATGGAAACCTATATGTTTCTGTACATATTCTGAATCTACAAAAAAAAACTGAACAACTTTTATTAGAACTATTTTTTTATACGACATCAAATAATAAAAAATATTAAATCAATTAGATCTCAAAAAAAAATTCTAATAATTATTTTTAACAATCATTCAACTTAATTATCAAATAATAATGATCAAATATTTAATTATTAAATAAATAATTTAATAATTTTGCGACACTGTTCTGAGACATTCCAGAGTGTATCGCAAGTCTTCTGGATGAATTCCAGTTCCAATTTCGTTATTTTGGCCTGTTTCAGTTTCTTCGTAGCCTTTACATTTCTTGTTTTTTTTTAACAGATTTACAACACGATAAAATGAAGCTTGTGAGGGTGTATTCCTATCAGGAAAACGCTCGGCATCCATTTCAATGGCAGCCCCATAACACTTCTTCCACATTCACCGCATAAATTAAGACCATTTCAATTCTGTCTTCAACAAAAAATGCTCCATTTTTATTATGGTAATACAATATAACTATCTACTGGATTGACACGAGAAATAAACTTTTTTAAACTCAAGAATTTTAAATAGTTCTATTAAGTAGAAAATAATCTCTTAAATCTGTGTATAATGAAGTTTTAAGATCATTATAAACACTTATTTTCATTGTTGTGACTTTTCGATTTAATAATATATTTATTTAATCATTATTATTTGATAATTAAGTTGAATAATTGTTAAAAATAATTATTAAGATTTTTTTTGAGATCTAATTGATTCATGTATTTTGTTTATTTGATGTCGTATAAAAAAATAGTTCTTATGAAAGTTGTTCAGTTTTTTTTTGTAGATTAAGTAGACGTATAGAAAAATATAGGGTTCCATTTAAAAAACAGAACTTGACTCGAGCCCCAATTATTTCGCCTGCTGCCCCTTGTCTGGCAATTTATTTTTTTTCGTTGCTCTCAATGCCTTAAAAATCTGACCCCCATTTGAGTTAAACCTTATTCTGGTCTGCCAGTTTTGAGAGCATGTTGATACATTCTCGAGGATACTAGCGAAGTTGTCTGCTGAAGGCCAGGTTGACTGATCAAATGAAAATGAAGGCAAAGTCTACGAAACTAAATCTTGAATTAATAAAATATTTACATGATAATATATATAAACATATCAGGAGAGTTTTTTATCTTGAGACAGTCTTATAACTCAAAAACAATGCATTATATGAAAAAAAGTTTCAAATTAAAGTTTATTTATTTCAGGGGGGAACTAAACTACGCTATTTTTTGTCGACCTGGAACAAGCTTTTTCAAGGGTATTTCAATGTCAAGTTCGGTTTTTTTTAAATGGAACCCTATATGTTTCTGTGCAGAACTCTCTTAAAAAGGAATCAATATTTACACCTGAAATAAAAAACACATTATTTAAAAAAAGAGATCAAACCTTGACGAGACTGCTAGGCGCGACCACAATTGCTTTGTCTATAAGCGGCTTGACTTCAGGTCCTTGACGTAATAAAGTCCACATAGAGAGTTATACACTGGAGTGGTTTTGCCCAGGCCCATCTCGTCGGCCATAATACACCCATGAGGCATCCGGAATTCTCACGCCCTTTTCGTTACACATTCATACATAAATTTCACACCCTAGTAAAAATATATATTATTAGTAATTATTAATAAATTATGAAATATGTCTTAGTAATTTGTTAATACTTCACCTCTCTTTGATGGGGACGCAAGAGATTTAGAGAGAGCTGGATCGACTACGACGTGTACGGGTTGTTTTTCACTAAAAAAATTATGAAGAATAATGTTTATTTCTTTTAATTTAACATATCTGATATCGACAAACAGCGGAAGTAATTAATCTTTTACAATTTTGAGTAAATATTACGAATAGACAAAACATTTGGTACAATATACTTAAAAGAGTTAATGTGATTATATCGCCTTAAGAGCCTTCATTCCCACAAAACAATCCAGCTTTCAGGAAATATTGAGACCCATGTGCTTAAAAAATTTTAAGAAAAAGAAATAAAAACGGACTTCAAAAAAATTAAATGCAACAAATAAAATACACTAAAAGGTATAAAATAATAATTATCTAATTTAGTTACAACTAAACGACGAAATATTTACATGAAATCACGTTTTGAAGTCGGTGCCAAACATATACCCCCACTTTTATGAATCAAACTCGACGGATCTTACTTAGTACGATTGGCGGGTACGCTCGCTTATAGGTATAGTTTGTTTAGTACCGACTTCAAAAAGTGATTTCATGTTAAAATTTCATCGTTTAGTTGTAACTAAATTAGGAATAATTATTTTATACCTTTAAGTGTATTTTATTTGTTGATTTTGAATTCGTTTTTATTTTATTTGTTGCATTTAATTTTTTTGAAGACTTCAAATAAACTACCCTTTAAAATGCAAATATTCTAATAAAAACTGTTTGATATAAAAGATAAAAAGAAAATATTTCATAGATATGAAATTTCAATAGATTTAATTGAATATGTGATGGGGAAAAATTAAGCCCTTTTGTCATTTCTAATCGACTCGCTGCCCCAGTGAAGAAACTGAAAGAATGTTTTCAGAACATTTCATTTAAACTACAAAATTCTTAATTGAAATGCTATTTTCTTATATTAGAATGATTACGTGTACCTTCACATAGATTAAATCGATAAAATAAGATCTTTTCTTTCTCATTTATAAATCTTTTGGTTTGTTTTATGATGAGGCTGAGACACAAGCCTCTCGAAAATGAAAAAAAAATATTTCATGTAAATATCAACTTACTGTGTTCCGATTTCAAACAAAAGCTTGCTGTACTCCTTCTAGACTATATCGAGCTTAAGTTTCGAATTTCGTAGCTCTGAGACTTATGGTTCCGAGCACAGGGGGCGGAGGTACATACGTACATACGCACTGACCAATGGATTTTTGGTCACTTTTTGGCCTCTGGGGACCACAATATCCGGTTTTTTGTTCCAAATCCGGTTTCAAGCTATTAAGGGCACCGATTCCTTCCACCTAGAAGTCTACTTCTTCTTCTTATTGTTAGGCTAAAACCCTGTTTACTTCAGAGAGTCTTTCCATCGTTTTCTTGGACGGCATAGAAGTCACAAAATGATATTTTTTTATCTCTGAGATAGATGTTCTCAGAGAGTCAGATCGCCGGCAAGCGATCGCATTACTTCACATTATATCCTACTAGGGTTTCTCATTTCCCGGCAAATAATAATTCCCGGGAAACGAGAATATTTCGAAGATATTCCCGGATTCCCGGGAAAACCGGGTTTTAATATTTACTAATCAAAATAAATTTATTAATTTAAAAAAACAATTAAAATATTCATTTATTTTTTTCATTAAAACAAAAAACTTAATTACTAATAGAACAAAAAAAAGTTATTTATCAGAAGAGTTTTTAAAATGAGTTCTGAGACAAACTAGCGCATTAACCGAATTGTCGTTGAGTCGTGTCCTAATTTTGGTGACAAAAAGGCCAGCAGTCGAAAATACTCTTTCACTTTCTTTTGAGGTTGGTTTAATTAAGAGCATTTTCAAATTTTTTGTTAATTTTCCACTGGCTTCAAATAAATTAAATTCTTTTAATATAGTCTTTTAATAAAATCTCCAATTTCTTTCTGACGACATTCTTTTTCTTTAATAACCCTTTAATTTTAATATTTAAAATTTTATATCAGTGAAATAATAACTAAGTGTTATTGAAATTAAATTAAACTTACTTTAATTCACAAAGAAACTGCAATCTTTTAATTATTTAAACTTTAAATTTATTCTTGTTGTAACTTTTTAAAAAAATTTTTAAGAAAAAAATAAAAACCGACTTCAAAAAATTAAATGCAACAAATAAAATACACTAAAAGGTATAAAATAATTATTATCTTATTTAGTTACAACTAAACGACGAAATATTAACACGAAATTACTTTTTGAAGTCGGTGCCAAACATATACCTTTTATGAATCGCACTCGACGGATCTTACTTAGTACGTTTGGAGGATATGCTCGCTTATAGGTATAGTTTGTTTGGTACCGAATTCAAAAAGTAATTTCGTGTTAATATTTCGTCGTTTAGTTGTAACTAAATAAGATAATAATTATTTTATACCTTTTAGTGTATTTTATTTGTTGCATTTAATTTTTTGAAGTCGGTTTTTATTTTTTTCTTAAAAATTTTTATTTTTCTCTTTTTAGTGATGTTATTAATAGTGATCATATCATCAGAACTTGACCAAATTAATATGACACCATCCCTAAGACACCCCCTTTCGGATAAAAAAAGAACCATCGAAATCGGTTCATAAACAAAGAGGTTAGGTCTAAACAAACCTAATAAAAAAGGTCTAATACCTATGAAAAAAAATCGAAAAAAAATGGGACCAATCGGAAGCTAGACTGGACCCAATGCAAAAAAAATTTTCAAAATCGGTTGACAATTGGCGGAGATATGAGGTAACATAGGCACAAAAAAAAAAAAAAAAAAAAAAAAAATTCAGTCGAATAGAGAACCTCCTCCTTTTTTGAAGTCGGTTAAAAATATACAGAGTAAAGACTCACACACCCGCTTTGAGTTTTCAAATATTTGTGTTCCGCAGCTGCATAATCACGAATACAAGAAATTCAATGCTGGTTACTTTGTTTTCAAATATTATTTAATAACAAGTAGTTTTGGAATATTTATTTTTCATTTATATAATGATAAATGTTATAAATAATCCCGGGAATTGACTTTTTTCTCGGGAAATCTGGAATAGATATTTTTGCAGATTTCTCGTGAAATCGGTAACGAGAAATTCCGGGAGAGAAACCCTAATGCTATTATTATATTATAATTTCATGATATATAATATATTATATTATGGGAAAGTAAAAATATAATATATGCATGGAAATGATTTTTATTCACATTCGGACATTTCTACGAATAAGCAAAAAAAAAAAAAAAAAAATTTAACGAATTGAACTTGTTAAGCTGTTGTTATAAAATATAAAACGTTTTTAAAATAATTCCGTTGAAAGTTAACTCTGGACTATGAAACTAAAGATATCCGAGTTAATTTTCTGAATATTAATTAGTTTTCAAATTAGCAGAAAATCCTTTTTAATGGTCGAAAATATAAATGTTGTTGTTAAGTACGTTGTGTTTGTTCACTTGTTGTCGCCGGATTAAAAACTTTCCAGCTGTGCAATTTCTTTCTCTATTTTTGGTTTAATCCTCTAAATCCATGTGGCTAGCTAGATTCCAAAACCAACCTCGAGAAAAGTTTTACTTTTTTTCAAATATTGACCACAAAACTATAATCTTACGAAAGTTTTATTTATTTATTTATTTGACTCGCTTTTAAGGATGTTCCTTAATAAATCGATTTTCTTGCAATCCTTTTAAAACTTTGAATACACATATTTATAAGTGTCCTTTATACGTAGAAATTTTTTTCAATAGTCCTTGCGGCACTAAATTTATAAATATTGACCATTGAAATTTGCATATTTAACACGCGAACCCTATCCCGATTGATGTTAAAGCGACTGTTTCATTAAATAACAATCGTAATTTTCTTGAAATTATTTTGAAAAACTGTGAATCATTAATTGAAGATTTGACAAATATTTTTCTGTTAAAATAATTCTATCAAGCGGTATTCGTTTTGTATGAAAAATGTTAAAAAAGTTAGGTATTAGGTCATTCAATAAGTCCGTAGGATGACACATAGATGGCGTTACTAGAATTTTTCCATATGATTTTTATTTAGTACTAACCTTCAAACGATACGTGTATAAATTTGACAGCAATCTGACTATTGATTCGTGAGTTATAGCATTTTGTGTGAAGCAACTTTTGTTATTGAAAAAAAAGTGAATTTCGAGTTTTAATAAAGCATTGCTTTTTGATGAAAAAAAATACAGTGGAAACCAAACAATGGCTTGATAAACATTATCCGAACTCTGCTCCATCGAGACAAATGGTAGAGAAGTGGATTGCTGAATTTAAACGTGGTCGTACCAGCACAAATGATGCAGAGCGCAGTGGACGCCCAAAAGAGGCTGTTATTCCAGAAAACATAAAAAAATCCACAAATTGGTTATGAACGATCGCAAATTGAAGGTGCACGAGCTAGCTGACATTGTAAAGATATCAGATGGTAGTGTTTTTACCATTTTACACGAACATTTGGGTATGCGAAAGCTCTGTGCAAAGTGGGTGCCGCGTGAGCTCACAGTCGACCAAAAACAACAACGAATCGATGCTTCAGAGGAGTGTTTGGCGCTGTTAAACCGCAATAAAATGGAATTCTATCGTCGATATGTGACAATGGATGAGACATGGCTTCACTATTACACACCAGAATCCAAAAGAAGTCCAATGATGAAGTAATCGCTGAAACTGAGGCCTATTTTGACGAGAAAGAGAAATCGTACTATAAAAGTGGTATCGAAAAGTTGGAAAATCGCTATACTCGTTGTATCGCCCTCGAAGGCAACTATGTTGAATAATAAAATCGAGTTTTGTCAAAATTTTGTTTTTTTCTTACTTATCCTACGGACTTATTGAATGACCTGTTATGTTTACTGATGATGGTTTTCATTTTTTCTCTCATGGCATGGCTAGTGGGATATGGCGACTTGGCAACCTCGCACTAAAATCATTCAATTTTTCAATATCTAAAAAACTTCTGCAGCTGGTGCATTTGAGATTTTTAGCTAATTCTCTCAACCTAACTATACTGTTCTCATCTGGAATTTCGCATTGAGCTATTTCATGAAGTTGTTTTTTTTTTATTCTTTGTCTTTTAGCGTCGGCAAGAATTGCAATGTTGCCAGATCCGAGAAACGACTCAGTGAAAATATGTTTGCCTTTCTGCGCATGTGAGTAGGGGAAAGAGCGAACTGCATCTGAGCTATATGTAGGGAACGTCGTTAAATTAACTTCACTTATTCTCGCATTCCCCTAAATTGTAATTAATTACATTTTAAATACCGAAATGTTTCGATATAAAATAAAAAATAAAGAAGATTGAGTGTGTGTTAAAATAATTTTCTAGTATTTAATTAGCATAAAAGGGTAGAATTCGAATATCTTAAAAAAGAATTCCTCTCTCGAATTGCATCCTCCCCCCTCGGCCATTTCCCCGCTCTTGCGCCCCCCCCCGGTTCATTTAATTAAAGTTCCACAACTAATGCCTCATTTCATAATGGATTATATAATGAAAGGGAGAAGAGAGTAGCCTTGCCATGATTAAAACGAAATGCGAATATGAATCAATTCGAAATTTGTATTAACTATTCATTTAAATTTACGACTCGGTTATCGTAAATTTCTCCGACAGATAGAGAAACGGGAATGAGGAGGGGGTTCTATATTAAGAAATTGATTCTAGTCATATCACTTCATTGATTAGAAATTTAAATTTGATAGGCGAAATACTACTATTGATTTAATCTATACAAATTGAAGGGTTTGTTGCAAAAAGGAGGTAGCTCCAATTTTTTCAGTTTTTGGGAAACCAAAAAAAACGTTTAAAAAATTCAAAACGACGACAAAATTCAAAATGACGGGCAGCTCCATCTGTTGAGCAACGCTGGAAATAACGATTGGAGCTACATCCTTCTTGTACCAAACAAAAGCTTTTTTTTGCACAAGATAGTGTTAATATCTCCCAACATCAATAGGATGGAGCTACCTCCTTTTTGCAGCAAACCCTTCAATTCTCTAATGATGCGAAAAATTTTGCTAAATAGGAATTTTTTATAGAGAAACGGACAAGACACTGGTGGCGCCTCTGTCGATGATTCTATAATGTTTCCAGGTGATTTTAATTTGTGACTTTTTTTTGATTCTCATTATTATTAAAAGTGGTTTTCAAACAATTATTATCCACGATTTTTTTACTTTACAATACAGGGTATGGTCAAGTATTGTAATCGTGCATGAAAAAAGTGTTTTTCTCTTTTTTCGAAATATCTCAAAAACGGCTGAAAATATTTTGATTAAAAAAATTGAGCGAAACCATGGCATTTCGGTCTACAAAAAAGCTCTAATAAGTGAACATCGAAAAAATTATATTTTTTGAGATAATAATTGTTTTGTCAAAATGTCTGTTACTCTGTGCGTTACCCAAAATTAAAAGGGGGTGGACGGGGTTAAAAATTTAAAAATCTAATCCGTTTGGCGAAACTCAGCCAAATTTTTGTATAATCGGTGGACCCCCAGAAGTTGAAAAGTTTTGTTTTGCCGAGAGTAGCAGAGTTGTTGATTCACAAGAGAAACAAAGAGATTGTCTTCTGCT
>JAKCPI010013872.1:0-10160 GCA_023213315.1 Euborellia annulipes
AGTATACAGTCCTAAGACTGGTTTGATGCAACAATCCGTCTCCACTCGACTCTGTCCCCCGCCAGCTGTTTAACCTCTCTAAATGTCTGGCATCCCATATCCCCAATTATTTGGTTGAAATATTCTAATCTGGGTCTTCCCCTTCCCCTTTTCTTTCCCACCTCCCCCTCCAAGATATCCCTAAGCAGTCCCCCATGTCTCAGTGTGTGCCCCATCATCTGACCTCTTCTCTTCTTCAGACTCTTCCACAAGGTTCTTCTTTCTCCGATTCTTCCAAGAACTTCTTCATTTGTAATTTTATCCATCCATTTGATATTCATCATTCTTCTGTAGCACCACATTTCGAAAGCCTCCAATCTCTTTCTCTCCGCTTTTCCAATTGTCCAGGTTTCACACCCGTACATGGCTATGCTCCATACATATGTCTTCAATAGCAACTTCCTGTTTGCTAAGCTGATTGAGGAGGAGCATAGTAGTTTTTGTTTTGAATTAAACCCCATTTTTGCTTGGGCAATTCTTGATTTAATTTCGTTTTCGCTCCTCCCATCCCATGTTATTTTACTTCCTAGGTAGCGGAATTCCTTAACTCCTTCTAGGTTTTCTTGGTTAATTTTGATGCATTCCTGTCTCGTTTGTTCTTTTTTTGTACATACTAGGACCTTGGTTTTATTCTTGTTTATTTTCATTTTGATTTCTTCTATTAGGATTTGGTTAATTCCATTCAAGGCGTCCTCTAATTCTTTTTTATTGCTTCCTAGAAGGGCAATGTCATCGGCAAATCTTAACATAGCGATCTTTTGACCTTGGATTTCTATACCTGTATCAATTTTGTCTTTGAATTCTTTAATCGCTTCTTCTATGTATAAGTTGAAAATCATGGGTGACAGCACACATCCTTGTCTTACACCTTTTTTTATTTTGGCTTCTCTTTGTTCATCACCAATATTTATAATTGCCGTCTGGTTTTGATATAGATTGTAGATTAGTCTTCTCTCTCTGAATTTTATTCCCGCCTGTTTTAATATTTTAAACATAATTTCCCAATTGACGTTATCGAATGCTTTTTCTAGGTCTATGAATCCGATGTAGACAGATTCTTCCCTGATAAAAGCCCTTTCTATTATTAGTCTAAGAGAGAGAATTGCTTCTCGGGTGCCTCTGTTTCTTCTAAAGCCGAACTGGTCTTCCCCCAGATTTTCTTCAACTCTTTGTTCTATTCTTCTTTGGATTATTTTGGTTAGGATTTTGGAGGCATGTGAGGTTAGGCTAATGGTCCTGAAATTTTCACATTTATCCGCGCCTGTCTTTTTGGGAAGTGTGACTATTTTGTTTTTTTGGAAATCTTTTGGGATGATTCCCAATTTATAGATTTTGCTAATTAGTTCAAAGAGTTTGTCAAGTGCCTTTTCCCCAGAGTTCTTTAGGATTTCAGCTTGTATATTGTCTATTCCGGGTGCTCTATTATTTTTTAGTTCCTTCAAAGCTGTCTCGAATTCTGACCTGAGTATGGGGTCTCCTAATTCGTTTTCGTCCACAGATTCTTCTTCTTCTATTGGGTTCATTGTTTTTTCTTCTCCATAGAGTTCTTCTAGGTGTTCCTTCCATCTATTTGCCTGTTCGTTTTCGTTTAGAATAATGTGGCCTCCTTTATCTCTTATGTTCTTGCTTTTTGGCTTGTCTTCTTGAAAATTTCTTTTTATTGCCCTATAGGCTACATCAACTTTTCCCAATACTAGATTTTCGTTGACTTCTTTACATTTTTCTTGAATCATTTTTTCTTTTGCTTTTCTACATTCTCTTATAACTTTCCATCTTAATTTTTTATATGTTTCTTTCCCTTCTTCGTCTTTTCTGTTCTTAAATTTTCTTCGTTCGTCAATCAGTTGCAGTATTTCGTCTGTTACCCATGGCTTTTTAATTTCGTTTTTCTTTGATTTAAGGACTTCGTTGGCTGTTTCAGTCAGGCTTGATTTCATAGCATTCCATTCTTGTTCGATTTCTTCTTCTTTATTATTTGTGGGTGTTTTTTCTTCCAGTTTCTTATTCATTACGTTTTCGAAAAGTTTTTGGGTTTCCTTATTTTTTAATTTAGATATATCCCAGTTTTTTCGCGACCCTCCCTTTTTTATTAGTTTTTTAAATTTTAGTTGGCATTTCATCGCAATTAGATTGTGATCACTAAAAATATCAGCCCCAGGATAGCTTTTACAGTCCTTTACTTGATTTCTGAATCTTTGTTTGACTAATATGTAATCTATTTGAAATCTCCCCTTGTCTTTTGGCATTTTCCACGTGTAGATCCTTCTTGGATGGTGTTGGAAGAGTGTGTTTGCTACTACTAAACTGTGCTTACTGCAAAATTCAATTAATCTTTCGCCCCTTTCATTCCTATCTCCTAGACCGTGTTCGCCCACCACTTTTCCTTCTTTGCCTTTTCCTACTCTTGCATTCCAATCCCCCATAATTATTAAATTTTCATCCCCTTTAACGCGCTTCATCAGGTTTTCAATTTGTTCGTACATTTCTTCTATATCTTGGTCATCCTTATATGATGTAGTAGGCATGTATACCTGGATTATCACAGTATCTTTCGGTTTCGAATCCACTGTGATCATAACAATCCTTTTGCTTACCTGAAGATAATTCTTTACCCTTTGCCCTATTTTTTTATTCATAATAATGCCCACTCCTGCCTGCCCATTCTGCCCCCCCCCCCGTATGAATGATTCTATGGCTGTTTTCAAACCAAAAATCTCCCTCTACTGGGTATCTCATTTCACTAATCCCAATAATGTCCAATTTGTGTCTATCCATTTCCCGCTTTAAATTCATTAGTTTATCTATTCCCTTTAGCGTCCTAACATTCCACGCTCCGACTCGTAGAAAGTCATTATTTATTTTTCCCTTTATGATGGTCTCTCCTCGGGTAGCCCCTTCCCGGAGATCCGAACGAGGGGCTAGTTTACCTCCGGAATTCTTTACTCGAAGAGAAATCGTCATGTTGCATATTCTCGGGATTTGTAATGTGGTGGTTTCCCGTTGCCTTCCACATGTTGAAGAGAAGAAAAATGAAAAAGGAAATCAACTCCTAGCCCTCGAAAACCTAATAGCGTCGGGGTCGGTAAAAAAAAAAAAAAAAACAAGAGTTGGCCAAGGGAGGCCGTATAGGAGAGAGAAAAAGAGAAGCCTGACACAAGTAAGTGGAAGCAATGTCAGACTTAGCTCGGATAACCCCGTGGTCGCAATCCACGTACTCATCAGAAATGAGTTCCTGGGGCTATTAATATAATATATATTAAAGTTATTTTGGATTTGAAATCTGGCGGCAGAAAAAAGTCACTAGAAAGCCACTAGTTTTGCGCGCTTGGATTCCGGAATGCCAACCTTAATGCTATGTTTCCAAATAATTATTTTTTGGTTGAGCGCGTGTGGGGGGTGAATTTATTGGGTTGCAAGTGTGTACAGCAGTGTTGCCAATTGGGAGGGAGCCTGAACGATATGAAAATGGAGATGGTCACGTGATTAATACTATGGGGTTGCAAAAGTGAACAACAGGGTTGCCAAGCCGGATACAAAAAAACCTTGTGCTGCCGCCCTCGGCAGTCAGGTGAAACAGCAAATTTTTTTAAAAATTTTCAAAATATTATGACGTTGGGCTGCAAAAAGTGAACAAGTATTGCCAATCGGAAAAAAAAACCAGAACTCTCCAAAAACGGAATCGGCCACGTGACTCAATTAAATATTTAATTAAATTAGGCGACCTGGACCGCTTCTAAAAAGAAAATGGGTTTAATTGGGACGCAGAATAATTTTCTGCTGCGCGTAGAGCAAAAATATTTCTTTTAGATTAAATATTTCGCTTTCTACGGCAATTTTAAAAAATTTCGAAAAAAAGGTGGGTTGTTTTCAAACGGAAAAAAAATAGTGAAGCCACGAGTTATAGTTTAACAAAGCACGCGAATTTGGAAGTAGTTTTTTAGACTTTTGAAATTGAAGGGCAGTGAATTAAATATTGATTTTTATATCAGTATTTATAGAATTTAATTTTGCACAATGTGTGATTAATTTGTCATTTTCAAAAATTTATTTATTTTATCAATTAAATAAATAATTAATATAAATAATGTAATTGGAATTTAGAATGTATATTTTATTTCCAAATATCATTTAAAAAGAGCGCGAAATCAGCAACGACATCTGTCGTCAAATAGAAAATTAATACTATGCATGCGCACTCTATAAGGAGATCTAGACTAGAAATTTAAACCATTCTCATTATATGTTTACTACTAGTCACTACCTATAGTGTTGGCCTAGCATCAGTAGAGATAAAATTTAACATTTGTTTTGTTTTTACACGCTTTCGAGGTTTGGAGTGAAAAATATTGTCCTTCTGCAAGCAACGTTTGGATCTTTTTTATTCAGCTATCATTTCAAGTAAGTACCTAGCATTTTTATTAATTTTTTATTTAATTACAAATATATTTAATTATTAATTTATTATTCACTATATTTATTTTAAAACTGCAATCATTTAAATTTTTTTTTTTTTTTTTTTTTTTTATTAATTTAAAACAAATAATAATTTAATATCTATATAATAAAAATGAAATCGTAAATTATTACAAATGGTTCTATTAATTTTAGGAGTTACAAAAATTACAATTCCCCACTGATTCACAAAACAAAAATAAAATAATTAAGACACAGTGTTATTTTTGAGGTTATTTTTTTTAAATGATAATTAATTAAGAAAATTTTAGCAAGTAAATAAAAATATACGTAAAAAAATCTTTTTAAAAATTTATAACTACTATATATAAAATCTTTAGGTAATTTTATGCATATATATTATAAATATATTGACTATATGTAAATAAAAAAAAAAAAAAACTTCTCTAAAATTGAAACTTTTATCTCAAAATGAGGTAAAAATTATTCGGTAAAATTTTCAGACGAGTAGATTTGAAAAATTGAAAGGGCCATTAGCCAAATTTTTTTTTATTTTCAACTAGCTTCAAGGCCCTAGATTTAAAAACAATATAACAATGTGTTTTCAAATGATTTTGTTTTCTTTAAAGAATTCTACGGGCTAATAGAATTTTTGGTTTTAATCTTTAAAATATATATTAATTGAATGTAATACAAAAGCCAAAAGGCTTTTTTTGAAATGTCTGAGGGTCTTAAATACAATAGAAAGAAAGATGAGGTGAGATTCACAAGAGTATTTTTGAGAAAAATAATTTTTTTAAATAACATATTTTATTTTAAATTAAATATTTTTCATCTATATCTATATAGTATATATATATAATCAAAAGCTTGGCTGAAACTTTTTTATTTTTAACCGACTTCAAAAAAGGAGGAGATTCTCTATTCGACTGATTTTTTTTTTTTTTTTTTTTTTTTTGTGCGTATGTTACCTCATATCTCCGCCAATTGTGAACCAATTTTGAAAAAAAATTCTCATTGGGTTCAGTCTACCTTACGATTGGTCCGATTTTATAATAAAGAAATTTTAAAAAATAATTTTTACTTTATCCAATGCAAAGCATGGGTAAAGTATTGTAATCGCTCTCGGGGCAAGCGTGGCTTCAAAGGGTCCTCAGGTAAAGACTACGGAACCCATGGACTCAATTAAAGTCACAAATTGTAGTATTCAATTAGGTTGAATTTTAGCACGTGACGGTTTTGCCAAAAATTACATGGGGTCTAGTGGAGAGTTCAAAAAGTGCGATTTTTTCATTTAGTGCGTGCGGATGGATGGATGGATGGATGGATGGATGTTATCGTTTTTTTGGCCCACGCTTTTTCCACACCGTTGCACTGATTGAAATGAAATTGAAAACCTACCATTAGTTCAATAAAATAAAGCGCTGATTAGTTTTTGGTACATATCGGCCCACAAACATTAGTACTATATTTCAGTACTTTTTTAGTTTTTTCTAAATATCTTGAAAATGACTTAACAAATTTTGATTAAATTTAATATCCTAATTAACTACCTTGGAGACCACAAAAAAGCTTAAATAAAGTTTTTAGTAAAATTTCATTTTAAAGTACTTTACTCTAGAGTAAGATAGTACTTTTTAATTTTTTAAATTCTTTAAAATTTATTCATTTGAACGTTTTAATATAGCTCATTTAGCCTTGATTAATTAAGAATGGATAGGCTTCTCTCTGTGAAATGAAAAGTTGAGCTTGAGTTGTTTGCCATAAAAGAATTTAGTCTTTTTGATTTTAAGTCTATTCTTCCACGTTTTCAGTAGAGGTTTCCATTAATAGTCAAAACATCAAAAATGAAACCCAATAAGGTTATTCCTCTAGTATTAGATAAGAATCGATCGTTATTTTTGATTTTAAGCCGTTTCCTCCATGTCTTCAGCAATGGTTACCAATAATAATCAAAACGTCAAAAACCTAATATAGAATGGTTATTCCTCAAGTATTAGATCAGAATCAATCACTATTTTTGATTTTAACTCGATACCTCCATGTCTTCAGCAAAGGTAACGAATAAAAAAACAACCCAGTTGCTATGGTTACTTATAAAATTTCCTCCCAAATTTTTATCATTTCACAGCGAGAAGCCTAACCATTCTTACTTAAACAAGTTTAAATGAGCTATATTACCGATCAAATGAATAAATTTTAAAGTTTTTTTTTTTAATTTTGGTAAAATAAGGAATTTAAAAAAAAATACAATCTTACTCTAGAATAAAGTACTTTAAAATATACTTTTACTAAAAACTTTATTTAACCTTTTTGTTGTCCCCAAGGTACTTAATTAGGATTTTATATTTCATCAAAATTGGTTAAGTCATTTTCAAGATAATTAGAAAAAAACTAAAAACTACTGAAATAAAGTACTAATGTTTGTGGGCCGATATGTACCAAAAACTAATCAGCGCTTCATTTTGTTAAACTAATGGTAGGTTTTCATTTTCATTTCAATCGGTGCAACGGTGTGGAAAAATCCTGAACGAAAAAAACGATTACATCCATCCATCCATCCATCCCCACGCACTTCCAAAAAAATGGCACTTTTTGGCCTCTCGACGAGATCCCTGGTAATTTTTGGCAAAATCGTCACGAGCTAAAATTCAACCTAATTGAATACTACAATTTGTGACCTTAATTGAGTCCATGGGTTCCGTAGTCTTTATCTGAGGACCCTTTGAAGTCCCGCTTGGCGCCAGAGCGATTACAATACTTTACCCATGCTTTGCATTGGATAAAGTAAAAAAATATGCAAAAACACCAATTTTTCCTAACCGATTATTTAGATTTTTATTTTCTTTGAAAGACGGACTGTTAAGCGAAATAAAAGTGGGTTCTAATGAATGCCAGCCCATAAATTATTTACTTTTATTCAATTTGCGACGTCCTGGAGACTTTTTCTCTCCTTCTTCAGGGTATTGAATAGTTATTGCTGGGTGAGTATAACTCGGTTCCCATTTGTCTCTCTTGTAAATTACAAGTTGTAAATATTGTTTCTATCACTGATAGGAGAGACAAATGGGAACCGAGTTATACTCACCCATCAATAACTATTCAATACCCTGAAGAAGGAGAGAAAAAAGTCTCCGAATCGTCGGAAATTGAATAAAAGTTAAAGACTTAATAGAGGAGTTCTCAATGGTTAAAAGTACGAGGAAACCAATGTAAGGGAACATAATAAAGACTTCCCAAAGTAGAAAACATTGATACGTTACTTTATTTTTGTTAATTTTTATTTTTATTCAAGTATTTCAATAATAATGTATTTTTTAGTTTGTAAAAGAATAGACATTTTCAAATCTACTCTTATTAAACGAGCAAAAATTGTATATTTATTTATTTATATATTTGTATCTTGGTTCTATTTTGAAAACAACTTTACCGATTTTGATGAAATTCAGGGGTTAGGGGGTTTTTGGGGTGACAATTCGATCTGTCACGGTCTCATCTTCGACAAAATTGTTTTGATGGGTTTTTTCGTAATCAAATTAATTATTCTCAGGTAGACAAATTCCATTCTTAGGGATTTAAAAAAGGTTACTCTTTTCATTTTGTACTCAGGCAGACAATGGGCTGGATTAATTCATTGTTCTCAAAGGCCTTAAAGAAGTATTGTGATTGTGGATTTTAACATATTTTGTTCTCCCTAAACGTTAGAAATATTAATAAACATTTTATAATTATAATTGAATGTAATGGAAGGCAGCCCAGAGGTAGTGAGGAAAGAAAAAATTAACACATATAAAATAAGGTGTAATTTATTGGAATCCTTCCTCCTTTCCTTTCAAACCGACGTTTCGGAGGATTTTTCCCTCCTTCTTCAGGGTCTATAAACCAATATTACAAAATTATAAAAATGGGGTTGGTCATCATTCATTTCAACACTAAAATAATACAATTATAAATACAATGTAAACAGCCAGATTATCAATAGAAAAAATATATAATTTACTCACTTCAAAGGGTCAATGAATGAAACAAATAAAATGTTTCCTTCTTCTCTCCACAGTAGTGTTCAAAAACTTTCTTCATTTTTAACAAAGGCATAGAAAAACAATTTTTTTTTCCTCCTTTTCTTAATTAGATGGCTAAATGGCTTTTGAATCTAACATATATAGACCAAACCCCTTCCATGACAGATGCGCACAAGAGTGCGTACTGGGATTAGTTATTAACATATTCTCAAATAATATGGTTGGTTCATATCACCCAATATACAAAATGTAAAAGTAGCAACAATTCCACATTCACACCTAGATAATTGTATATATATATATATCAGCGGTATGCGCCTTGTATGCCGAAAGTCCTGGTATTGGCGACGAACGTGTACCAATACTGAACATTATAAATAATTGTATTTTTATAAAAATCACTGAGGCCATCGAATTATTAAAACCAACAAGGCATTTTCATTTGTTGTTTCTATTTGACGTTTAGTAGTGATGTCTTTAGTGATTATTTTAGAGCATAATAAGAATACAAAAAACTGAGCAGAATTAAAATTCTAAAAAGATAAATACATCAGATTTTGTCTAATTCATAATTTAAAAGTCCAAAAAAACGTTTTTAAAAATGTAGATATTTTAAATTTAAAAAATTTAAATTTTAAACTTTTTTGTGAAACAGCTAATTGTGTGTTTATTTGATTGTTATTTTTTGTTATAAAAAATTAAATCTGTTTCCTTACTAATTTTATTGTTGTAATTACGTTTAAAAATATTACTTATAATTTCGTTGATTATTCTTGTGAAAATTTAAAAAGCTCGTTCTAAACTTCATCTACGTGAATCTACTATTTTTATTTATCAATGACGAATACAAAACCGCCCATCAAATTTAACGAGTTTCTCATTATGGTAATCAATAAATTCTAATAAGAACTGATTTTAAAAAGTTCAAATATAACAAACGTCACATAGAAAGAACAAATGAAAATGCCTTGTTTGTTTTAATAATTCCATGGCCTCAGTGATTTTTGTAAAAATACAATTATTTATAATGTTGATTATTACGGTTCTGAAATTTCAAAATTTGAAAACAAAAATATGTTCGGATTCAGTATTTTTTTCTCTACAAAAAACCTATAAGAACTTTAACTCTAAAATAATTAGGGGGAGCAAATAAATGCACATTCAAAAATTAACATTGTAATCGCTATGCTGCGTCGGCCAAGTCACCACCCTGTATAGATGTTATCTTTTTTGTTACAGAAAGCGAAGTTCACGTTGGTGTTCTCAAAACATTTTTTAACTTTTAATGACATCGGCTTGATGAAAGGAATTCGTATAATTTCAACAGATTTTTTATTGTCATTAAATATATTTTTTTATAATTCGATCACAATAAGTCGAAATATAATAGTACCTAATGTCCCATAAGGATATGTGTTAATTTACCATATAAATTTCGAAGGATTTCCTGAAATTGATCAAGGATTATTTTTTCATAAATATTTACCAATTTCTAAAATCTGATTGTAATCGTTTAGGGGGGTCAACTCCCTTTAAAAAAATTATTTCTTTTTTTGTCACATAGAGTAGAGTAGAACATAATAAATAATTCTTCTTTTGTATAGGGGAGACATTCTTTATTTAATTTTTTTTATTTTTTTTAGTCATTATGCCTATAACCTACAATTTTTTATGTTTCAGGTCACA
>JAKCPI010013874.1:0-54728 GCA_023213315.1 Euborellia annulipes
ATCATTGAGTATACAGTCCTAAGACTGGTTTGATGCAACAATCCGTCTCCACTCGACTCTGTCCTCCGCCAGCTGTTTAACCTCTCTAAATGTCTGGCATCCCATATCCCCAATTATTTGGTTGAAATATTCTAATCTGGGTCTTCCCCTTCCCCTTTTCTTTCCCACCTCCCCCTCCAAGATATCCCTAAGCAGTCCCCCATGTCTCAGTGTGTGCCCCATCATCTGACCTCTTCTCTTCTTCAGACTCTTCCACAAGGTTCTTCTTTCTCCGATTTTTCCAAGAACTTCTTCATTTGTGATTTTATCCATCCATTTGATATTCATCATTCTTCTGTAGCACCACATTTCGAAAGCCTCCAATCTCTTTCTCTCCGCTTTTCCAATTGTCCAGGTTTCACACCCGTACATGGCTATGCTCCATACATATGTCTTCAATAGCAACTTCCTGTTTGCTAAGCTGATTGAGGAGGAGCATAGTAGTTTTTGTTTTGAATTAAACCCCATTTTTGCTTGGGCAATTCTTGATTTAATTTCGTTTTTGCTCCTCCCATCCCATGTTATTTTACTTCCTAGGTAGCGGAATTCCTTAACTCCTTCTAGGTTTTCTTGGTTAATTTTGATGCATTCCTGTCTCGTTTGTTCTTTTTTGTACATACTAGGACCTTGGTTTTATTCTTGTTTATTTTCATTTTGATTTCTTCTATTAGGATTTGGTTAATTCCATTCAAGGCGTCCTCTAATTCTTTTTTATTGCTTCCTAGAAGGGCAATGTCATCGGCAAATCTTAACATAGCGATCTTTTGACCTTGGATTTCTATACCTGTATCAATTTTGTCTTTGAATTCTTTAATCGCTTCTTCTATGTATAAGTTGAAAATCATGGGTGACAGCACACATCCTTGTCTTACACCTTTTTTTATTTTGGCTTCTCTTTGTTCATCACCAATATTTATAATTGCCGTCTGGTTTTGATATAGATTGTAGATTAGTCTTCTCTCTCTGAATTTTATTCCCGCCTGTTTTAATATTTTAAACATAATTTCCCAATTGACGTTATCGAATGCTTTTTCTAGGTCTATGAATCCGATGTAGACAGATTCTTCCCTGATAAAAGCCCTTTCTATTATTAGTCTAAGAGAGAGAATTGCTTCTCGGGTGCCTCTGTTTCTTCTAAAGCCGAACTGGTCTTCCCCCAGATTTTCTTCAACTCTTTGTTCTATTCTTCTTTGGATTATTTTGGTTAGGATTTTGGAGGCATGTGAGGTTAGGCTAATGGTCCTGAAATTTTCACATTTATCCGCGCCTGTCTTTTTGGGAAGTGTGACTATTTTGTTTTTTTCGAAATCTTTTGGGATGATTCCCAATTTATAGATTTTGCTAATTAGTTCAAAAAGTTTGTCACGTGCCTTTTCTCCAGAGTTCTTTAGGATTTCAGCTTGTATATTGTCTATTCCGGGTGCTCTATTATTTTTTAGTTCCTTCAAAGCTGTCTCGAATTCTGACCTGAGTATGGGGTCTCCTAATTCGTTTTCGTCCACAGATTCTTCTTCTTCTATTGGGTTCATTGTTTTTTCTTCTCCATAGAGTTCTTCTAGGTGTTCCTTCCATCTATTTGCCTGTTCGTTTTCGTTTAGAATAATGTGGCCTCCTTTATCTCTTATGTTCTTGCTTTTTGGCTTGTCTTCTTGAAAATTTCTTTTTATTGCCCTATAGGCTACATCAACTTTTCCCAATACTAGATTTTCGTTGACTTCTTTACATTTTTCTTGAATCATTTTTTCTTTTGCTTTTCTACATTCTCTTATAACTTTCCATCTTAATTTTTTATATGTTTCTTTCCCTTCTTCGTCTTTTCTGTTCTTAAATTTTCTTCGTTCGTCAATCAGTTGCCGTATTTCGTCTGTTACCCATGGCTTTTTAATTTCGTTTTTCTTTGATTGAAGGACTTCGTTGGCTGTTTCGGTCAGGCTTGATTTCATGTCATTCCATTCTTGTTCGATTTCATCTTCTTTATTATTTGTGTGTGTTTTTTCTTCCAGTTTCTTATTCATTACGTTTTCGAAGAGTTTTTGGGTTTCCTTATTTTTTAATTTAGATATATCCCAGTTTTTTCGCGACCGCCCCTTTTTTATTAGTTTTTTAAATTTTAGTTGGCATTTCATCGCAATTAGATTGTGATCACTAGCTATATCAGCCCCAGGATAACTTTTGCAGTCCTTTAATTGATTTCTGAATCTTTGTCTGACTAATATGTAATCTATTTGAAATCTCCCCTTGTCTAACGGCATTTTCCACGTGTAGATCCTTCTTGGATGGTGTTGGAAGAGTGTGTTTGCTACTACTAGACTGTGCTTACTGCAAAATTCAATTAATCTTTCGCCCCTTTCATTCCTATTTCCTAGACCGTGTTCGCCCACCACTTTTCCTTCTTTGCCTTTTCCTACTCTTGCATTCCAATCCCCCATAATTATTAAATTTTCATCCCCTTTAACGCGCTTCATCAGGTTTTCAATTTGTTCGTACATTTCTTCTATATCTTGGTCCTCATATGATGTAGTAGGCATGTATACCTGGATTATCACAGTATCTTTCGGTTTCGAATCCACTGTAATCATAACAATCCTTTCGCTTACCTGTAGATAATTCTTTACCCTTTGCCCTATTTTTTTATTCATAATAATGCCCACTCCTGCCCTCCCATTCTGCCCCCCCCCGTGTGAATGATTCTATGGCTGTTTTCGAACCAAAAATCTCCCTCTTCTGGATATCTCATTTCACTAATCCCAATAATGTCCAATTTGTGTCTATCCATTTCCCGCTTTAAATTCACTAGTTTATCGTCTCCCCTTAGCGTCTTAACATTCCACGCTCCGACTCGTAGAAAGTCATTATTTATTTTTCCCTTTATGATGGTCTCTCCTCGGGTAGCCCCTTCCCGGAGATCCGAACGAGGGGCTAGTTTACCTCCGGAATTCTTTACTCGAAGAGAAATCGTCATGTTGCATATTCTCGGGATTTGTAATGTGGTGGTTTCCCGTTGCCTTCCACATGTTGAAGAGAAGAAAAATGAAAAAGGAAATCAACTCCTAGCCCTCGAAAACCTAATAGCGTCGGAGTCGGTAAAAAAAAAAAAAAAAAAAAAAAAACAAGAGTTGGCCAAGGGAGGCCGTATAGGAGAGAGAAAAAGAGAAGCCTGACACAAGTAAGTGGAAGCAATGTCAGACTTAGCTCGGATAACCCCGTGGTCGCAATCCACGTACTCATCAGAAATGATTCACATTTCGTTAAATGATACAGTGAATTTTAGAACAGACACCCAGAATTTAAGTGGCATATATAGTTTTTTGCTAGACAGGTATAAGGATAAAAATAAAAAGTTAAAAAATAAATAATAATAAAAAAATTTCAAAAATAAATGCAATTAGATGTTGAAAATAAAAATAGATTTCTAATGGATATTTTTTTCATCTAATAATAACTTGACTGGTGTCGTTGACATATATTTTATTAATATATAAGTTTAATTTATTCGAAGTTGAGATTTTTGTATATAGGGATAAAAAGAAAAATATTCTATTCTATTTTTTTGTAAGAAGTGATTACTGTTCTGTTCTGTATTGATAAGGTTGTTATTAAAAAGAGAAAAAAATTGTGTTTTTTGTGAATGTGCCAAATATCTTTTGAAAATTGTATTCTGATGGCCTTCAATGGTAACGAAGGTAAGAAGAAAATTTAAACGAATGTGTGACATGACTATTTGGTAGGTAAACTATTGATACATGTTTGTTTTTGGATTCTGACTGTACTTTTGTAAATTAATATCAAGAATGTTCTTATAATTATAGAAGCCCTGAAGAAGTCGGCAAAGTCGACGAAACGTTGGTGGATAAATAAAAAAGTCACACATAAAAAACTTGTCCTTATTTTCCCAATATAAACTTTCAAATTATAAATTAAATTATGGACGGAAAGCTATTGCATAGCATTTTTTATCAACTTATGCAATTATAATATTTATGCAATATTTTTTCACAAACAGCTGCTTACGTATTCGTCCGATTTCGGAACAGCTCGTCTCGATCCGTGCGAGCTTCGTACAGTCTACACGCATACGTCTAGTCGCACGCACACAAACACCGTGTCGAAGTCTGCCGAACTGAAACGACGTTAGACGATGCTTTCAACGCCGCTTTCAACGCCGCACCGCTGTGCCGGTCGGAGTGGGGGGTGTTAGGTTTATTTTCGTTACGGAATTTCTTGATTCGGTCGCCGCGCTCAAAGCCCGCGATAAAAGCTATGCAATAGCTTAATATGCAATAGCTTAATAATTATTTTTGTTTAATCCTATTTATTTGAATAGCATAATGCATGGGAAATACAAATAATAATAATAATCCCACGGTGTTGTCTCATGTCCGTCTGAAAAAAATTTAAAATAAATGTTAATAAAAAAAAATAAATATTCTATATTCCGCGTTTTTTACTTTAAAATGCAATTTAAAATATATTTTTTTCTTTTAAAGATGTACCGGCTGTCCACTGTTCGTCTCCAGAAAATTATTTATTATTCATTTATATTATTTACTATTATAGTTTAATTGTATTTTATAATTTAAATGTATTGTAAAAAAATAAGATAATTAATAAATTATAATTTTGTAAAAGAAACCCCCCCCCCTTTAATTTCAAAATCCCCTCCATAATGAGATCCTTTGAAAGCCCCCTCCCCCACCTCTTAAATCCGCCGGTCGGCTGTCAGTCGAGTCGCTCGAGTCTCGTGTAGGAGTGGTGGGCGGCGGCGGGGAGGGACATCTCCCCCGCTCGAGCCGCCTCTCCGCCAAGAGTCGGGCGACTCCGCTGGCTTTCGGCTGGCCGCTTGGAGGGGATTGTTAGGTTATTTTCGTTACGGAATTTCTCGATTCGGTCGCCGCGCTCAAAGCCCGCGATAAAAGCTATGCAATAGCTTAAAAATTCAGTCGAATAGGGAACCTCCTCCTTTTTTTGAAGTCGGTTAATAAAGAGGCTTTTTCCAAGCCCTACAAATCAGAATCCTTCGTGGCGGAGACGAGCAAGAATCGATCGGGCGGGCAGTCGCTTTAGAATCGTTCCCAGGCAAGACTCGGTAGGACACCTAGCTACTACAGGACCAAAATTCCTACAGTATTATTCTAACAGTAAGATCTCTGCCCAAACAGCTGTGAGTACTGGTCACATTTACTGGACCAACTGAACGGTTTAACCCGTATATTTTACATCGTGTACTTCACCTGATTCTCCTGGGTTGGCATACAATAATTAAGTGTAACACTAAACGGTTGACTCGTAATAACCTCCATCTAGCCCAGTATAACTTTATAACTTAATAACTTTACAAACTTTACAACACTTTTCCACACCTTTGCACCGATTGAAATGAAATTGAAAACCTACCATTATTTTAACAAAATGAAGCGCTGATTAGTTTTTGGTACATATCGGCCCACAAACATTAGTACTTTATTTCGGTACTTTTTTAGTTTTTTCTAAATATCTTGAAAATGACTTAACCAATTTTGATGAAATTTAATATCCTAATTAAGTATCTTGGGGACAACAAAAAAGGTTAAATAAAGTTTTTAGTAAAAGTATATTTTAAAGTACTTTACTCTAGAGTAAGATAGTACTTTTTTTAAATTCCTTATTTTACCAAAAATTTAAAAAAACTTTAAAATTTATTCATTTGATCGGTAATATAGCTCATTTAAACTTGCTTAAGTAAGAATGGTTAGGCTTCTCGCTGTGAAATGATAAAAATTTGGGAGGAAATTTTATAAGTAACCATAGCAACTGCGTTGTTTTTTTATCCGTTACCTTTGCTGAAGACATAGAGGAATCGACTTAAAATCAAAAATAGTGATTGATTCTCATCTAGTACTTGAGGAATAACCATTCTATATTGGATTTTTGACGTTTCGGTTTTTATTGGTAACCATTGCTGAAGACATAGAGGAATCGACTTAAAATCAAAAATAGCGATTGATTCTCATCTAGTACTTGAGGAATAACCATTCTATATTGGATTTTTGACGTTTCGGTTTTTATTGGTAACCATTGCTGAAGACATAGAGGAATCGACTTAAAATCAAAAATAGCGATTGATTCTGATCTAATACTTGAGGAATAACCATTCTACATTGGATTTTTGACGTTTCGGTTATTATTGGTAACCATTGCTGAAGACATGGAGGAATCGAGTTAAAATCAAAAATAGTGATCGATTCTCATCTAATACTTGAGGAATAACAATTCTACATTAGGTTTTTGACGTTTCGATTATTATTGGTAACCATTGCTGAAGACATGGAGGAATCGGCTTAAAATCAAAAATAACGATCGATTCTTATCTAATACTAGAGGAATAACCTTATTGCATTCCATTTTTGATGTTTTGACTATTAATGGCAACCTCTACTGAAAACGTGGAAGAATCGACTTAAAATCAAAAAGACTAAATTCTTTTTTGGTAAACAACTCAAGCTTGAGTTGTTTGCCATAAAAAAATTTAGTCTTTTTGATTTTAAGTCGATTCTTCCGTTTTATAGTAGAGGTTGCCATGAGTGGGTCAAAACGTCAAAAATGGAATGCAAGGTAAATTATTCCTCTAGAATTAGATAAGAATCGATCGTTATTTTTGACTTTTAAATCAGATCCTCCGTATGTCTTCACTTGTAATGGTTACAATAATAATCGAGAGTCAAAAAATTTAATGTAGAATTGTTATTCCTCAGTAGTTAGATGAAAGTCGATCATTATTTTTGACTTAAAGTCAACATGCCTGCAGAATTGCAAGTGATATATGATTAACAATATATCTAAATTCAATGTAGAACCGCGTAAATTCTCGACTAATTGTCATAATTGAGCCTGCGAATTTTTTTTGCAATTCAAGTCAACATGAGTTGCATATTTTTGTATTGCAGATTGATATCTGATTAATAATAAAGTAATAAACATATTGATATTTCAAGTGAATTTGGATAAAGTTTAGCATCGATCCGTTGCGGTTCCATTTCTTTTCTTCTAGGCTTTTAGCCTGTTTTTCTATGACAGTGCCTCAGGTCTCTCTGGGGGGAGGATTCCCAGCTCTGAGCCTACCTCTGCCTCACCCATTCTGCTAAGTCGTCTCCCCTGCTGCTGGTTTTCCATCTAGATATTCTCAATAGCCGCTCTTCGCTCGCTCTATCCATTCTTTTCGGCGTAATTCGGATCCATTTATTTCTTAAGGGTATTTTTTCTTTCTAAAATCTTTAATCCTAGTCCGTTGCCATGTCGTCGGGTTTCCGAGGGCATGTGTAAGTAAATATAATAAATATTATAATAAAAACAGCATAAATAATAATCTTTGTTTTTTATTAAAATCCAAATCAAATTATTTTAATCAATTTGTTACATATTTTAAGTGAGTATATAATAAATATAATTTAATTTCCCTGATTTAGTCAATGGCGACTCAGTTTGTCCATCTGAAAAAAAAAGATTTTAAATTAATATATTTTATAAATTCTTATAATATTTCATTAAATAGTTAAATCGCTGGTATTTCTTTTACAGATCATTCATTCTCCGACTCAATCTACTTCCTCGGTGTTCAAGTTGTTCAAGAAAATCCAATTAATTATTCTAATATGTATTATGTATATAATATATGGTATATATGTGATTTATTTTTTATATAATAGTATATAAAGAAAAAAAAAGAAATCAAATAAAACGTATGTTTCAATAAGAACTCCCACTTTCATTTCAAAACACCATTCCTATAATGTATCCATTGACTGCCCATCCATTCCTTATCGCCGCTGGACGAAAGCCAGAGTTTCAAATAAAAGTTTATTTATATCAGGGGGAAATTAAACTACGCTATAGTTTCTCGACCTAGAACAAGCTTTCATGGGTATTTTGAAGTCAACTTCTGTTTTTTAAATGGAAACCTATATGTTTCTGTACATATTCTGAATCTTCAAAAAAAATTGAACAATTTTATTAGAACTATTTTTATACAACATAAATATATAAATAAAAAATATTAAATCAATTAGATCTCCAAAAAAATCTTAATTATTATTTCCAATAATCATTCAACTTAATTAACAAATAATAATAATCAATAATAAAAAATAATAAAATTTAGGTTAAGTTTGGTACAAGGACCAAGATTTTCATTTTGACCCCCACCCCCATTTTGGGCGGTTATTTTTTGCATTTTTAGACTTCTGAAGTCACTGATTATGTATACAAAATTTGGTTGAGTTTGCTCAAATGGCCTAGATTTTTAATTTTTAACCCCCTCCTCTACCCCATTAATTTTGTGTCGATATGCACCAAAATCTAAATAGCTCTTTTCACAATGCATCAAAGCGTCAACGTATGAAATTTTGTTTTGATATTCACACTAGTTTTTGAGCTAGCTCGTCCACAAAAATTTGGTAACGCACAGACTAACAGACAGACAGATTCTGATCAAATACTTGAGGAATAACAATTCTACATTGGACTTTGACGTTTTGGTTATAATTGGTAACCTTTTGAAGGCGATGGAGGAATCGAGTTAAAATAAAAAATAAAAATCCGATTCTCCTCTAGTAGTAGATAAGAATCGATCGTTATTTTTTTGATTTTAAGTCGATTCCTCCATGTCTTCAGCAAGGTAACGGATAAGAAAACAACGCAGTTGCTATATGGTTACTTATAAAATTTCCTCCCAAATTGTTAGCATTTGACGAGAGAAGCCTATCTATTCTTACTTAATCAAGTTTAAATGATGCTAATATAAACCGATCAAATGGATAAATTTAAATGAATTTAAAATAAAGAATTTAAAAAAAGTACTATCTTATCTAGGGTTAAATTATTTTAAATTTTATTTTTATTAAAAAATTTTTTTAACTTTTTTTTTGTCCCCAAGGTACTTAATTAGGATATTAAATTTCATAAAAATTGGTTAAGTCATTTTCAAGATATTTAGAAAAATCTAAAAAAGTACTGGGCCGAAATAAAAAAGTATCAGCGCTTCATTTTGTTAAAATAATGGTAGGTTTTCAATTTCATTTCAATCGGTGCAACGGTGTGGAAAAAATCGTGGACGAAAAAAAACGATAACATACATCCTCATCCGCACAGACTAAATGAAAAAATCGCACTTTTTGGCCTCTGGACGAGACCCCATGTAATTTTTGGCAAAACCGTCACGTGCTAAAATTCAACCTAATTGAATACTACAATTTGTGACTTTAATTGAGACCATGGGTTCCGTAGTCTTTACCTGAGGACCCTTTGAAGTCGCGCTTGCCGCGAGACTGATTACAATACTTTACCTATGCTTCGCATTGGATAAAGTAAAAAAAAAATGTGTGAGCCTCATCCACATAAGCTCACGGGGGAAGTGAAACTTTAATTTTAAAACCCACTAATAGCTCATGACAAATAAAATTTATTAAAATTAGGAAATTTAAATTATTCTTTTAAAACCCACTAATTGTTTATGACAAATAAAATTTATTAAAATTAGGAAAATTTAAATTATTATTTTAAAATCAAGGCTTGTCTTTTATTTCCCCTCTATTAGGTCATTTCCCCTTTATTGTAACAAAAAATTCAAACAGATACGTCGCTAAAGAAGTTTCACTTCAAAAAAAAAGTTAACTGGTGTGGGAACCACAAGACTTTCATATTGGTCTCTTTCTTAATTGAAATCGCCATACCATTTTTTTTCTTTCAAATTACTTCAATTTTAGCCTAAAGATTGCTTAAGTTTCAAAACCCAAAACTGCGTATTATTCATTTAATGCCCCCTTTACACTATGTGTCAATTTGGGCCAATAGTGTAGAGCTGTAGAGGAATAACAAGGACGCCTGTAGGGTAGGCTAGTCCGATCCAGAGACGCCTTACGGTTGCATAGATACAGGCGGACAGCTTTTCTAGACTATTAGTACCTAATGAGGGCTTTGAACCTTTTAATTTTGTTAAATTTAAAGTTTTTTGCCGAGAGTAGCAGAATTTTTATATATTGAAGGAGACAATAAAAGAGTGTGTCTTCTGCTGGAATTATAAATTTTATTTATTTATAACGAGACTATAGTTTCGAGAGCTTTGCCCTCTTCATCAGTCTATTACAATTGAGTACCTGGAGCCACCGAGCGATGCACGGTAACCCCTGACCCCCCCCCCCCCCGAAACCACACACCTCGCCCCCACCACTGCACCCCCACTCCGCCCCACCCCCCCCCAACCGCGCCTCCCACCCCCGGATCCCCCCACAACTGCACCCCACCCCACCACCCAGTTTTTGCATTTCTAGCTTTCTAATGGTCCACATATTATGTGTATATTTGTTTACTCGTACACCAATTTGCCCACATTCGTTCATATTGATAAACATTATAAAAAATAAATAGGAAAATAATAAAAAAAAATAATCGTATAGGATCTGAAATAAAAACATAAAATTAAATAAGATTTGTTTCCAAGTTATATAAAAAAAAAGCCACTTCAACCACTTTATTTGTAAACACACCTGTTTTGTTATGATTTAGACACCTGTTAATTAAAAACAAACAAAAAATTCCTAATTTTAATATAATATATTAATATTTGCTATAACCTATTAGTGGGTTTTAAAATTAAAAAACCAATTAAAAATAAAAGATAATTGAAAAAAATGTAAACAAACTTTTTTATTGAGATTTTCATCTATCAATAATTACTTTAATTAAGAAAAGATCAATTAAGATGAAATTTGTCGAGGTCCAGACCTAGCCAGATCGCTTTCTCATCCTCAAAACTTGTTAATAGAATTTGTTTCATCAAAATCGGTAGAGCCGTTTTCAAAATAGAACTAAGATACAAATATATATATATATATATATATATAAACAATTTTTGCTCGTTTAATAAGAGTAGATATATTTCCAAATTAAATAACGATTCTAATATTAAATATCACTTTTAATAGAAATAGTAAGTACATAAGAGGATACTCTAATCCTAGAAGCCGTAAACTGCACCCCAAATATCCCCAGTAAGCAACGTCGGACACCCTCAGTGTGAATGCATTACAATTGACGTAACAAACAAATCATTTAAGCATATATTTATCTTATGACTGGTATTAAACGAGCATATATACCGGGTGAGTTTTTTTATCTTGAGACAGTCTTATAACTCAAAAACAGTGCATTATATGAAAAAAAGTTTCAAATAAAAGTTTATTTATATCAAGGGGGAAACTAAACTACGCTATTGTTTGTCGACCTAGAACAAGCTTTCAAGGGTATTTCAAGGTCAACTTCTGTTTTTTAAATGGAAACCTATATTTTTCTTTACATTGCCTAAATCTACAAAAAAAACTGAACAACTTTCATTAGAACTATTTTTTTATACGACATCAAATAAACAAAATATTAAATCAATTAGATCTCAAAAAAAATCCAAATAATAATTATTTTTAACAATTATTCAACTTAATTATCAAATAATAATGATCAAATATTTAATTATTAAATAAATAATTTAATAATAATTAATAATTTAATAATTTTCCGACTATGTTCTGTGACATTCCAGAGTGTATCGCAAGTCTTCTGGATGAATTCCAGTTCCAATTTCCTTATTTTTTTTAACAGATTTACAACACGATAAAATGAAGCTTGTGAGGGTGTATTCCTATCAGGAAAACGCTCGGCATCCATTTCAATGGCAGCCCCATAACACTTCTTCCACATTCACCATAAATTAAGACCATTTCAATTCTGTCTTCAACAAAAAATACTCCATTTTTATTATGGTAATACAATATAACTATCTACTGGATTGACACGAGAAATAAACTTTTTTAAACTCAAGAATTTTAAGTAGTTCTATTAAGTAGAAAATAATCTCTTAAATCTGAGTATAATGAAGTTTTAATATCATTATAAACACTTATTTTCATTGTTGTGACTTTTCAATTTAATAATTAATTATTTAATCATTATTATTTGATAATTAAGTTAAATAATTGTTAAAAATAATTATTAAGATTTTTTGAGATCTAATTGATTCATGTATTTTGTTTATTTGATGTCGTATAAAAAAATAGTTCTTATGAAAGTTGTTCAGTTTTTTTTGTAGAATAAGGTGACGTAAAGAAAAATATAGGGTTCCATTTAAAAAACAGAACTTGACCTTGAAATACCCTTGAAAGCTTGTTCTAGGTCGACAAACAATAGCGTAGTTTAGTTTCCCCCTCGATATAAATAAACTTTTATTTGAAACTTTTTTCCATATGCACTATTTTTTTGTTTGTTTTTAATTAACAGGTGTCTAAATCAACATTACAGGTGTGTTTACAAATAAAGTGGTTGAATTAAAAAATGAGTTAATGCCTGTTTTAGTTAGATATACCTATGTTACATTCACATATAATATATTCTCTAAATAATGTAATGATATTGGATATAATGTGAAGAATCGCCTGCCTGGATCCTGACTCTTTGAGAGCTTGTATCTCAGAGATGAAAAAGTTAATTTCATTTTGTAACTTCTAGGTGGAAGGAATCGTTGCCCTTGAATAGTTGGAAACCGGAAATTGTGGGTTCCCCAGAGGCCAAAAAGTTGCGAAAATCCATTGACCCGTGCGTATGTACGTACGTATGTATCCATCTCTGAGACTTTTGGTAAAGGTACATATGCACTGACCAATGGATTTTGGACCTTAACTTTTTGGCCTCTGGGGACCACAATTTCCGGTTTTATGTCCTAAACTCGATTTTCAACTATTAAAGGGGAATCAATTCCTCCACCTTAGAGGTTACAAAATGAAATTAACTTTTTCATCTCTGAGATACAAGCTCTCAAAGAGTCAGGACCCAGACAGGCCATCGCAATACTTTCCCATTATATTCTTTAGAATATAAATGTGAAAGTAAAAAGAATACTCTAAAAGAGAAAATGATATTTAAAATTAGGGTGGTTTAAAAATGAAGACGTTTTTTTTCTTAAAGTTTAATTAGAGAATGTTTAAAATTCTCACTACATCTAAAATTGAAGAAAGGAAAATGAAAAAATAAATATAATAAAGCAAAAAAAAAGAGAGAAAGTAAATCTACCCACGTAGAGTTTTCAAAATCTAATTAGGCCTGATATTTTATTTAATTATAATTTCTTCGGTTATCTTGTTTATTCATTTAATTTTTTATTTCACTCTTTCTCTACTTTCTCTCTTTTAACTTTTTCTTTCTAGATGAATAAAATAAAAAAAAAGAGGCAAAAGCCTCAATAGAGTCACCTGGGAAACGCCTAGAGGGAGTTCTTGATAAAAGAGAGACAGAGAATGTGGAACAGATAAGAGAGAGAGAGTGAGAGAGAGAGAATGGCACTCTCTTGAGGATGGCTTTCTCCATTCGGTAGGCAGCCAGCCATCTGCCCTTCTGCCAGGTCAAATCGATTCCATCTCATCACCTCACTAAACAAAACAGAAAAAACCAACAAAAACAAATATCTAGAATAATATAACATGAACAAAAATAAAGTTTAAATCAAAACAAGATGGAGATCTATTTCTCTAAATAAATTATATTTATATATACCTACATATATAAAGAGATATATATGTATTCCTACAACAGGGAGACTTTGAAAGATTGAAAAATAAATAAATAAATTGTAAATAACTCAAATCAAAGAGCGAAAAGAAACATAAAATTATCTCTGTACGAAAGTCATTTCAAAAACCATACTTAGCCAATTTTTTTTTTTTTTAATGATATTGATTTGAGAAGGAGATACACCGGAAGGTGGATCCCCTAAAGGCCTGTATGGGATGGCCCCTCCATCGTGAAAAGAACAGAGTAGAAGGAAAGAAGCCGGGATCACGAGCCAAATCTCAGAGACTTAGATACAATTCAGTATCCAATTTACTAAGGTGAGGGACGCTACGAGTTTTTTATAAATCATATATATGTGCCCATAATTATGAAAGTGGACTAAGTCAAAAAATTAAAAAATTAGTTTTTTCATATTTTATGTTCCATCCATTTAAAAAGTACAGTAATAAGATGTCGGTTTTGAAAAATCGCATAAAATTGAACCGTTAAGTGGATTTCTAGTTGTCTCATTATACAGAATTCGAATCTTGTTTATTTTATAAAACTTTAAATATCTCGAAACTAACAATCAATGACTTAGACCACTTTCATAATTATGGAGACATATATATACCGGGTGAGTTTTTTATCTTGAGACAGTCTTATAACTCAAAAACAGTGCATTATATGAAAAAAAGTTTCAAATAAAAGTTTATTTATATCGAGGGGGAAACTAAACTACGCTATTGTTTGTCGACCTAGAACAAGCTTTCAAGGGTATTTCAAGGTCAACTTCTGTTTTTTAAATGGAAACCTATATATTTCTTTACGGATCCTTAATCTTCAAAAAAAAACTGAACAACTTTCATAAGAACTATTTTTTTATCCGACATCAAATAAACAAAATATTAAATCAATTAGATCTCAAAAAATAATCTTAATAATTATTTTTAACAATTATTTAACTTAATTATCAAATAATAATGATTAAATAATTAATTATTAAATAAATAATTATTAAATCGAAAAGTCACAACAATGAAAATAAGTGTTTATAATGATATTAAAACTTCGTTATACTCAGATTTAAGAGATTATTTTCTACTTAATAGAACTATTTAAAATTCTTGAGTTTAAAAAAGTTTATTTCTCGTGTCAATCCAGTAGATAGTTATATTGTATTACCATAATAAAAATGGAGCATTTTTTTGTTGAAGACAGAATTGAAATGGTCTTAATTTATGGGTGAATGTGGAAGAAGTGTTATGGGGCTGCCATTGAAATGGATGCCGAGCGTTTTCCTGATAGGGATACACCCTCACGAGCTTCATTTTATCGTGTTGTAAATCTGTTAAAAAAAAACAGAAAGTGTAAAGGCTACGAAGAAACTACAACAGGCCAAAATAACGAAATTGGAACTGGAATTCATCCAGAAGACTTGCGATACACTCTGGAATGTCACAGACCAGTGTCGAAAAATTATTAAAATATTAATTATTATTAAATTATTTATTTAATAATTAAATATTTGATCATTATTTTTTGATAATTAAGTTGAATAATTGTTAAAAATAATTATTAGAAATTTTTTTTGAGATCTAATTGATTTAATATTTTGTTTATTTGATGTCGGATAAAAAAATAGTTCTTATGAAAGTTGTTCAGTTTTTTTTTGAAGATTAAGGATCCGTAAAGAAATATATAGGTTTCCATTTAAAAAACAGAAGTTGACCTTGAAATACCCTTGAAAGCTTGTTCTAGGTCGACAAACAATAGCGTAGTTTAGTTTCCCCCTCGATATAAATAAACTTTTATTTGAAACTTTTTTTCATATAATGCACTGTTTTTGAGTTATAAGACTGTCTCAAGATAAAAAAACTCACCCGGTATATATAAAATTGCTTTTTTTCTTAAATCAACATATTGTTTTAGCTCAGGAAAAATTAATAAATCCATTTATGAGAGTAAACGAATTATCAGTTCAAAAGCATTCAAATTTAAGTAACCCGGTGGAAGTTATGAAATATATTCGTCAAGAGAAAGATAATTTCAAATCATAAGGTAATATAACATAAATATCAAATTTATTTTAATTTTTTTTATATTTTGTATAAAATACTTTTACCAATTTAAAAGAAGAATGCATATTTATTATGAACTATTAACAAAGGCTTCCAAAGTAGAGTTCATATAGGAAAGAATGTTTACCAAATATATATTTTATTAAAGCTTATCTAGTCGATAGTTTTTAAAGATTCGGGTATCTAAGGGCCAGTTGTATGTCGGTTGGTAAAGTCTTTGTAAAAGTTGACAAAGGGTAAAACCTTAGAATTCACCTTGTGCCCGGCCGGATGGCCAATCAGATGACACGCACTTTCATCTGATTGGCCATCCCGCCGGGCACAAGGTGAATTCTAAGGTTTTACCCTTTGTCAACTTTTACAAAGACTTTACCAACCGACATACAACTGGCCCTAATAGTCCATAGCCCGATCTCACCAACCAAACTCAAACTAAGGTAGCACTTAAATTATTGAAGGAGACAATAAAGAGTGTGTCTTCTGCTGGAATTATAAATTTTATTTATTTATAACGAGACTATAGTTTCGAGGGCTTTGCCCTCTTCATCAGTCTATTACAATGGATTCATAAATTAATTCCTGTGAATCCATTGTAATAGACTGATGAAGAGGGCAAAGCCCTCGAAACTATAGTCTCGTTATAAATAAATAAAATTTATAATTCCAGCAGAAGACACACTCTTTTATTGTCTCCTTCAATATATAAAAAATTCTGCTACTCTCGGCAAAAACTTTCATTTTAACTTTTTTACTTTATCCAATGCGAAGCATGGGAGAAAGTATTGGAATCGCTCTCGCGGCAAGCGCGACTTCAAAGGGTCCTCAGGTAAAGACTACGGAACCCATGGACTCAATTAAGGTCACAAATTGAAGTATTCAATGAGATTGAATTTTAGCACGTGACGGTTTTGCCAAAAATTACCTGGGATCTCGCCGAGAGGCCAAAAAGTGCCATTTTTTTTGGAAGTGCGTGCGGATGGATGGATGGATGGATGGATGTGTGTGTGTTATCGTTTTTTTCGTCCACGAATTTTTCCACACCGTTGCACCGAATGAATTGAAATTGAAAACCTACCAGTATTTTAACAAAATGAAGCGCTGATTAGTTTTTGGTACATATCGGTCCACAAACATTAGTACTTTATTTCAGTACTTTTTTAGTTTTTTCTAAATATCTTGAAAATGACTTAACCAATTTTGATGAAATTTAATATCCTAATTAAGTACCTTGGGACCCACAAAAAAGGTTAAATAAAGTTTTTAGTAAAATTATATTTTAAAGTACTTTACTCTAGAACATATTAATATTTCAAATGAATTTGGATAAAGTTTAGCAACGATCCGTTGCAGTTTATTTTTTTATGATAATGATGAGAGAAGGAGTTACACCAAAAAGGTGCAACCCCTAAAGGCCTGGGTTGGCCCCTCCATCGTGAAAAGAAGAAAGAAGAATGAATTAAACTTAAATTATCTTCAAACCACCTTTTAAGGCAATTTGTATTTCATCTTCTGAGTATCATTGGGGAAATATAATTTACCTTAAAAGTTGGTTTAAAGAAAATTTAAGTGCTATTTTAGTTTAAGGTTGATGAAATTAGCCTTAAGTGAATTAATTACTGAAGCTAGCAAGCAAGTGGGTTGAGGTAAAGATGATTAGATAAAATCCCTCAGATTATGAAACTGTACGCAAACTAATATTGACTAAATAGAAGTGAATTAAAGTCTTATCTTGCAAAATGCTTAAAATCTAAAAATGCGCTACGATTATTGTAAATAAAAACTAATAATGAAAACAAATTAATAGCTAGAGAGCCAGTGGCTGGCAGACTTAGGAGATTTTATAAAACTCTATATTTTTATCATTTACTTTCTTATACCTGCTGTACTCGCTAGTTCGACCGTCGGTTCCTATAGAGTCACCCAGGTATCAAAGGTCAAAATTTGACCAAATTCAACGTCATAGTATAAAGGCTGCCACTTGGATATTTTAAAATACTTAATTATTGTTTTTATTATTACAGTATGACAAAATTGTAGTAAACTGATAAGGACTCGTTATTAAATATTTAAGCTCTATAATACTCTGAGGTATATGAGTCAAACCATTGACTAGGATGTAGTTGTCGGTTGCCACAGGGTACTTCTCCCATAAGAAATGAAAGAAATTTTTCTGTTTTTGGTTCTTATATATTTTTTTCAGGAGACGTTTCGACAAGTATGCCTTGTCATCATCAGTCTATAAAGTAAATACAAAACAAGGAACATGAATATAAATTTGTCATGAAGAGAAACCATGCAAGGTCAAATTTATATTCATGTTCCTTGTTTTGTATTTACTTTATAGACTGATGATGACAAGGCATACTTGTCGAAACGTCTCCTGAAAAAATATATAAGAACCAAAAACAGAAAAATTTCTTTCATTTCTTATGGGAGAAGTACCCTGTGGCAACCGACAACTACATCCTAGTCAATGGTTTGACTCATATACCTCAGAGTATTATAGTGCTTAAATTAATTATTATTACTGAAAAAAAAACAATGCCAGAGAGCTACGCCGGTTCCATGGTCATGGCTGACATTTTTTGAAAGTCCCCAAAAAAACAAATAAATTTTATTATAAAAGTTGAAATTTATATATGATATCATAATAATATTCTAAACCTATATTTAGCACGGCAGGCATTTACCGCAGTTCTAACATCCCGGCAGACAACCGAACGTTACCTCTGGCTCGTTCAGATGCATGTAAATATAATACTATCGCACTCACTTTAATCCAAGAACTATTTTAATTTCTTTATAAATAATATTGGTTTTAATTAAATAAAGAGAATTGCCAGAGGTAACGTTCGGTTGTCTGCCGGAATGTTAGAACCTCGGTAAATGTCTGCCGTGCAAATATAGGGTTAGAATATTATTATTATCATATATAAATTTCAGCTTTTATAAAATACCGTAAATTGTTTGTTTTTTTGGGGGACTTTCAAAAGTGTCTGTCATGACCATAGAACCGGCGTAGCTGTCTGGCATTGTTTTTTTTCAGTAACAATAATTAAGTATTTTAAAATATCCAAGTGGCAACCTTTATACTATGACGTTGAATTTGGACAAATTTTGACACCTTTGATACCTGAGTGACTCTATAGGAACCGACGGTCGAACTAGCGAGTCCCCATTTCATGTACAGCAGGTATAAGAGAGTAAATGATAAAAATATAGGGTTTTATAAAATTCCGTAAGTCTGCCGGCCACTGGCTCTTGACTATAAATAAATACAAGGTTAGGAGTTCTATTTTTGGCATTATTATCAATATTAGATGAAGGAGGAGGTATCAGCCAAAGATGGAATCACTGGGTTCAATAAAACACCTTTAATAAAACGTTTCGGCCTGAATTTATTTGGCCATCTTCAGTTAATTAGGCTACAAAATTTACAAATAGATGTTAATTGATATATTTTATACAAAATTACAAGTTGACCAAGTTGGTTGTTTAAACTTACAGTTATACACAAAATGCGGTACACATATGTGATCGAACCAAGCCTTGTCAAAAATAAAATTTTTAGCTTCATGTAAATTTATAACGTGCCTGGACCCAAAAGTTTCAGAATGAAAGTAATGAGTTTATATAAATTTTTTTCTATATATTATATTATAATTAAATATTTGACCCTTATGGGAGGTCATCATAAATCTCATCATTATTTATTTACAATCAAAAGTCCAAATTAGAATTTAATTACTTTTAAATCACATGCATTCCTTCCATTCAATCCAATTATACAATTCTTACATGTATTCTCCAATCTATCAAAAACTCCAAAAAGGCATTTTTTTCCTTATTTATATATTTATATACTAGCTGCAAGGCCCGCCTTCGGCGGCCCTCTTACTAGCCAGGGAGAACGCCCCCTGGACCCCCAGCCCTTTAATTTAAATTTTTTTTAAACAAAAGTTGTCAGAAAGCACATCCGCTACAACTTTGTTCATCATAAAATTTGCCGAAGGGTTAATAGTTTAGGAGTTATTTGATAATTTTCATTCGTGTGCCCCCGCCCCCCCCCCAAACCCCCCTTCTGGGGTAAAAATATCAAAACGTTATATAGCTAAAAACGTAAGTTAGAAGACATCTGATGTAAATATGAAATTTCATAATAATCCCTTCAGCCGTTTTTACGTGAATCGTGAGCAACTTTTCGGAAACCACTGAAACAGACATACATACATACAGACAGGAATTTTGTTGAGGGTGTTTTCGTTCATAACTTTGCTTGAAACGTGTGCAACCAAAATTTGGCGTGATTTGGAGCAATGTACAGACAAAACCTTAATTTTATATATATAGATTAAGATCAAGAGAACAACTGTTGGCTCATATCACACAGGATAGATGTGTAAATATTGGATAGAAACATACAATCTCTCTTAAAATTGATAGCTTTGTCACCTGCTATTTTTATATATAGCATTTCGGCTATGGATCTTTTATAGTAATTATCAATCTTGACCAATATTCGCGCATTATCGTAATCAAAAGAATGACTATGTTCAGCTGCATGGGTGGAGAGTGCTGTGTTGTTCTTTTTATTTCGAACACTTAATTTATGTTCATATACCCTAATTTTTAGTGAACGTGAACTTTGCCCTTTATTAAATAAATAAGGAAAAAAATGCCTTTTTGTGAGTTTTTGATAGATTGGAGAATACATGTAAGAATTGTATAATTTGATTGAATGGAAGGAATGCATGTGAATTAAAAAGTAATTAAATTCTAATTTGGACTTTTGATTGTAAATAAATAATGATGAGATTTATGATGACCTCCCATAAGGGTCAAATATTTAATTATAATATAATATATAGAAAAAAATTTATATAAACTCATTACTTTCATTCTGAAACTTTTGGGTCCAGGCACGTTATAAATTTACATGAAGCTAAAATTTTTATTTTTGACAAGGCTTGGTTCGATCACATATGTGTACCGCATTTTGTGTATAACTGTAAGTTTAAACAACCAACTTGGTCAACTTGTAATTTTGTATAAAATATATCAATTAACATCTATTTGTAAATTTTGTAGCCTAATTAACTGAAGATGGCCAAATAAATTCAGGCCGAAACGTTTTATTAAAGGTGTTTTATTGAACCCAGTGATTCCATCTTTGGCTGATACCTCCTCCTTCATCTAATACAGTTTCATCACAGCCACGAACTCTAACAATATTATTATCAATAGTTGCTCTAGATGCATTTTCTTAATGAACATTTTTATTTAAGACTAGATGGTCTTAACTGAAAAAAAAAATACAACTATAGAAAAGATAAAAGATGGATCATTGGTTAAATAAATATTTATAATAATTGTGTTTATTCGGAAGTTGGGGATTTATATTAAAAATGTAGGAGCCCTAAAATAAGATCGTTAAGCTACTAATAAAAATAACTATTATAAAAAAAAAATTATTATTATAAACCTAATACTACATATATAAAATACAATTTTTTAAATATACATTTGAAAAATAAGTAATTATTGATGCCTTTCTTCTGTAATTTTTCCTCTGCTATAATTATCCATTTCATATTTGTATTTTTCTTTTGATTTCAAATACATATCATTGTAGACCTATAAAAAAATATTATTTAATCAACTTAGTATATATAAATATCTATTAATATAGAAGTAATATTTTAACTTAACCATTTTTTAATTCCTTTGCAGCATAACATGAATATTGAATATTTTTTAATGATCAAATATAATAATTTGGGTAAGGATTTAAAAATATATATATATATATATATATAAAGGGAATTTACTTTATTAAAAAAATTATTTGAATTAAATAAATCTTTATTTCTAACCTGAACTCTAATTCCTTAATTATATAACTTAGTATTATATATTTTGAAATTTTTATAAATTGTCTTGTTTTATGTATATTTTAGGGTTTTTTAAATTAGAATTAATTAATGATGAATAATATAAATAAATTGGTCAGGAGCTTATCAGGAGACAGGGGAAGCCAGTAATGTCGGATTTGATATTAAATTTATAAAGATTTCAAAAAATAGATTTTTTTAAATTTATTCAAAAAACGAAAACTTCCATCCTTATATCAAATAGAAATGTATACTTTTATACAGTGTGTCAATTTGAAAACTAACCACCCCTAGTATCGCTAAACTGGCAAATTATTTAAAAAATCGCTGAGACACGTCAAATTTGTATTCGAGGGGGAAGAATTTTGACGTATAAATTAGATCGCCCCCTTCATCCCCCTGCCCCCAGAGCCACCCCCCAAAAAAATCTTAAATGGGAAAGAGGGGGGTCGAGTGAGATATCATTTTGAAGGGCTTTTTATTCTCTGCATTTTGGTGTGCCATTTTTTAAATTTGAGTGCTCCAGTTGCCAAGTTAGGCGTCTTTGAATATTGCAAAATTGAATTTTGAATTGAATATTTTTGGTGGGTAGCTCTGGAGGGTGAAGGGGCGATCTAATTTATACGTCAAAATTCTTCCCCCTCGAATACAAATTTGACGTGTCTCAGCGATTTTTTAAATAATTTGCCAGTTTAGCGATACTAGGGGTGGTTAGTTTTCAAATTGACACACTGTATATATAATACAGGGATGCTTTCCCAAAATTTTATCAACCGGTTGGCAGTGAATGACCTTCTGCTCAAAAAGTTCCCGGAATTCATAAAGAGAACAAAAATATAGCTAATTTATTTATCAATATTTATCCACCCCCCTCAAAGTAATCACTATTAGATGCTAATATTATTATGTTTTTGAATGCTTCAGCGTTTATAGCTTCATCCACTTTTTTTTATAAGAACTGCGACGGTCTTTGAGAATTAGAAAGGATTAAATTTTTTCTTCTAATTAGACCATTTTCTCTGAGAATGTTTATATTTCTAGCTAGAAGAGCATTGGATAGTAGAAAGAACTCCTGGCGGATGTCCATCGTTAGAGCTAAATCTACTAAGAAATATGTTTTGTAGTCGTTTTGCCATTCCAAAAAATGATGGTTAGAGTTAGAAAAGAACGTATATAAAGCAAACATTTCTATGTAAGTAATTTCAATCTTATATAACTGTTTGTAAATGATACAAGTTTAAAACTTGATCAAATTTTCAAGATTTGTACAAAAAACATTACAAAAGTAAATTTATTTTATGTCTGCTCATTATTAATAGGTTCGTACGAACCATAAGATTTACACCAAAAAGGTATACGCTATACAGTAGGGTGCTCCTTATTTTGGATATTTTCGAATATTTACGCGGACAGGGGCTCATATGGTTCTAAATAAATAAAAAAAATATCCCCCAAGTTTCAAGTCTCTATCTCAATTTTAACCTAGTGCTACACAGCGATTAAGTTTCCCATCTAAATAACATGGGGTTTTTGGCATTGAACGATCAATTTTTTATTCCGGCCAAAGTAATGGTTCAAAAAATTTGAAACTCTGTAGACTTTATCCTTATAATAGTAGCTATCCCTCAGAATTTTTACAGATTTTTAGCTATTACAATTTTGGAGTTACATCTAGATAAAATACTGTATATCTTAGTATTGGTAATTTTACTTATGGAAAGTGGTGTAGGTTTTAGGTGAAACATGATGTTAGTTAATAGAGTAAAGGGTGTGTAGTTTCACAGTGAATGAAATAAAACTCAAAGAGGTTTATACAAACTCAATATATTTCGGATTATTAGTCCATCATCAGGAGTTTACAAGAGTATTAACTTGTAAACTCCTGATGATGGACTAATAATCCGAAATATATTGAGTTTGTATAAACCTCTTTGAGTTTTATTTCATTCACTGTGAAACTACACACCCTTTACTCTATTAACTAGTATTAGTAAGTTATAGACTCCAAAATTATAATAGCTAAAAATCTGTAAAAATTCTGAAGGATAGCTACTATTATAAGGATAAAGTCTACAGAGTTTCAAATTTTTTGAACCATTACTTTGGCCGGAATAAAAAATTGATCGTTCAATGCCAAAAACCCCATGTTATTTAGATGGGAAACTTAATCGCTGTGTAGCACTAGGTTAAAATTGAGATAGAGACTTGAAACTTGGGGGATATTTTTTTTTATTTATTTCGAACCATATGAGCCCCTGTCAGCGTAAATTATCCAAAATAAGGAGCACCCTACTATACAGTGTCCCTGTACAGAGTTGGATGTGGACAACCACCGTCCCCGTCCCAGATTAGATATGTCGCTAAAATTGGTTGAATTGTTTCTTTTATTTATCATAGCTATTTTTTATGACTCACCTTTTTCTCTTCAGGTGGTAATGTATTCCATTGAGTAGCTAATTGCCTAGTTAATTCCTGTTTTGAAGGTTCTGAATGACTATCATTTGTCAATGATCTTTGTTCCATTCCCAGTCTCTCCATAACAATTGGTCTTTGTTCTTGACAAAATTGAAAAAAATGTGGATTGGCAGGACGTTTAGGTGCGTTAGGATCTCTTTCTAATTTCTCTCCTTTAACTGAAGATCGTCGTTTCCTTGGCGTTTTTTCTGACTAAGAAAGACAAAAAAAAATCTCTCTACTTTAAAAAATATACTGAAGTGAAAAAAAAGTGATAGACATATTTTTTTTCAAACAAATATTTAAACAATATCAGAATGGATACTCGTAAAATAGAAAAAATGTGGCAATTTAAAATTTTGCGACTCCAATTGGGGGTTGCAACCCTCACTTTGAAAAGCTCTGGTCTATGGGAGCAAAATCAGGACTGAAAAAAAAGGATCCTACTTTTGATAATACATTTTTTTTTTGGTTGACGTCACTTAATGAATATGGCCCCTTATCTGAAGGAACTATAACCCCGTGAAAGTGAAAGATAATAACAAAGGCTATTTACCAAATACGGCAAAAGACTTGATAGAGAGCCTTCAAAATGAATAATTGAAAATAATAATAAAACTCGCAAAGGTCACTTCACTTATGACCTAAGGGTTGAAATTTTGAGTAATAAGTTAAAAGTTGTGAATTGAATGTCTTAGAACAGGGCTGTCCAACCCGTGGCCCGCGGGCCGCATGCGGCCCAGCACTGCAATGAGTGTGGCCCAACATAAAATCATAAACTTCCTTAAAACATTGAGATTTATATGTAGAGATATATTTATTCCCTTTTTCGAAATATGAATGTACATTTGTACAATACGTGAAGCTTTTTTCAAGAATAAAATTCACTAAAAGCAAAATTATAAGCTCAACTATATAAGATAAAAAAAATAATGAAGTTTCGAATATTTAAAAATTCTTCTTCTTCTCATATTTTCATTTTCTAAAATATTTATTATTTCAGTAATTTATATGCTACGACACTAACCAAGTCTATAGTTATCATTCTAGTACAAGGAGACAAGGAATTGGGGTTTTCTAGAACAATCACAATTAATTGATAATTTCTCTCCTGGACTAAAACTTGTCAGGACTTGTCTTTTAGATCTTTGCACGTTCTTACATGTCAATAGATAATGGATAGTCAGGGATTATTATATCCGTGACCCTTTTAAAAATAAATTATCACTTTCTTTAATCCCATTCGATTTAAACCAGGGCTGTCCAACCCGTGGCCCAATATAAAGTCATAAAATTCCTTAAAACATTGAGATTTATATGTAGATACTGGAAAACACACAACAATTTGGCCTGATAATTTTTTTCTCTAAAATAAGAAATCTGAAAATCTACTGTGAAGTTTTCGAAAAATAAAAGTGCTAATTTTAAATTTTGAATCTGGAACTAGATTTCAAGATTTCCGAAAAAATAATCATCATTTTGGTCTATTTTCGACTCCATTTTCATTAGAAATAAATTTTCTACTTGCAAACTTTCTGATTGAATGTTCTAGAACAACAATTAGATACCGATCTGAAAGAAAAATTGAATATTGTCTCTTTATTAGAATTTTATATTAATTATCTAGCCAGGAAAAAATATAAACAAATACTAATACATAATATCACTTTTTGTAAGTATGTAGGTATGTATTTACATATACGAGAAGCTATTTTCAAGTATAAAATTTACGAAAAGTAAAATTAGAAGCTCACTATGAGCTAAAAAAATAATAAAGTTCTTATTTCTACATTATTAACTATCTTTTTTGAATAACAAATATCAATAGAATTATAATATTTTATCCGCGGTCCGAGACAATTTTTTTTCTTCAAATGTGGCCCGTGTAAGCCAAAAGGTTGGACACCCCTGTCTTAGAGCGTAGGAAGAATACAATGAAAGGTCCATTTCAAAATCGCTATCAGATTATAAAGAAAACATTACGAGCTAAATTTTGCGCCAGAACGTGCTACGAATCACCATACAAATATAAACACTTGCCTCCAGAAACATCTCACCACACTAGTATTAATTCCTATTTAACAGTTATGGAAAGCTTGTTCTTTAAAAATTATTAATTTTTCTAATCAAATAGCACCAGCAAGTTATCTTACTGAATATTTAAAAATAATACCTTTGATTTGTTTGTGGATTTGACAGCATTTGTATTATTTTTTTCTTGTTTTTCCGTTTCTTTTTCAATTTTAATTAGAGGGTTTGATTTTAAATCTTCCAAAGGAATGTTAAAGGAATGTTCTTCCAGTTATCTCCATTGTGTATCTAATCGGATCCATAAGAAACCTAGTCAGATAATGTAAACGTTATTTATGAAATCAAAATTTATTATAGTGCATATTAAAATTACTTTCGTTCTTTACGGTATCGTCTCAACAGTTTACGAACAAGCTGAATTCCTTAATGTACTAATCTCTCATTATCCTAAAAACAAAAAGAAATGTTATTTTATGTTGCTAAATTTTTTGGGTTGGAACATAGAACAAAGAGGAATAATGTCCAGTTATAATTATCTAAATTAATATTTTTTTAGCGTTTTAAGGTAGTTGTTTCACCATATGGGTTTTCTTAGGATTTTTTTGAAATTTAGACAGATTATTATTTAAATACTTCTGCATCGATTGGTGGCAAAACGAAATTTATGAACAATATAGTTCCGGAGATATTAAATTCCAAAGATAGAGTTTTTCAGACTCTTATACATTGCACTATACGGGATATCGGAAAGTTTACATACATAATCAGTAGAGATTGTGGTGTTGGTGCAAGGTGAAACATCTTTAATAAAGATAAGAGTAAATAAATATTTTATTTAATATGGATTTACTATGAGTTAAGGATACTGGGTCACTTATTTCACATTAAAATTAAAAAATTAAAAGATATAAAATTTTTTTTCTTTTTCAATATATATATTTCGGGCTATCAACCCATCTTCAGGAAATACAGAAAGTAACTTACCTGTATTTCCTGAAGATGGGTTGATAGCCCGAAATATATATATTGAAAAAGAAAAAAAATTTTATATCTTTTAATTTTTTAATTTTAATGTGAAATAAGTGACCCAGTATCCTTAACTCATAGTAAATCCATATTAAATAAAATATTTATTTACTCTTTATCTTTATATACATATTTAATTGATAATTAAGAAATCTTCTTACCATTGTTATAAAAAACTAAACCAACATTAAACAATAACTAATACATTTTTTAAGAAAATTTTAATTCATAGTTACAACACAGTTTCTGAGATAATAATGAATAAATAATGAAAAATTTACACTAAAAACAAGCTGGCAACAACGCATTTATTTAACCTAAAAAGTGGGTTAACTTTAGTAATTTTTTTGACGTTTTTTCGCTTCAGCCATTGTCGCAACAGCTTTCAATCGCTTATTAAGAACTTTTTGTTTTATAAATCTCCCTTTATAATGTACTTTATCTGAAATTTCTATGATAAAATATATACAAGCTCGGACAGTGTTGCCAGATTTGTCAAACGAGCACGGGATTGGCTAGTAGTGGTACATAAACAGCAAAAAGTTTTGGGCTTATGAATTATGAATCCTTATTGTCTGTTCTATATACTCTAGCATTAACTTTTTGCTAGTATTGTCGCGAAACAACTACCTTAAACTACATAAAACGTTTTTAATTTCTAAGCCAGTCTTCAAGGGGATTATATTAAATAATTCAAATTATCGTGTGTTATCATGTAACTTAAGAGCGTCATTTAGTGCTGAATAAATGGGACAACTGTACGGGGCGTTAAAACTGAGTTCATGGTAAACAAATTTTTTTATTTGCGCTAGGTTCTGAAACATGTTCGATAGATCCTTGAACCTTAGCGAGGATGATAAATCCTATCTGCGAACATATCCCAGACGTGAAGTGTGTTAAATGATTTAGGATCACATCTTAAAGAAATCATGAACATGTTTAGCTCAAATGATTCCACGAACGAAGATAATATTATATTTAGATCAGCGGTTCTTAAACTTTTGGACCACTTTATGATGTACTTTACGGACCCTTAACCATGACTTGATTATTATACGGTAGAGTCTAAAACTCGGCACTCGATAACTCGCCATACCTAAGAGGGGAAACTCGTATCTTGTTGCTGGGGCAAGACTGGTTCTACCCGATCCATGTTAACCTGGGCCTTTTTTAGGTAATTTAGAAGAAATAACTGTGCGCTCACTCTATGGTGCGATATATACCGGGTGAGTTTTTTTATCTTGAGACAGTCTTATAACTCAAAAACAGTGCATTATATGAAAAAAAGTTTCAAATAAAAGTTTATTTATATCAAGGGGGAAACTAAACTACGCTATTGTTTGTCGACCTAGAACAAGCTTTCAAGGGTATTTCGAGGTCAAGTTCTGTTTTTTAAATGGAAACCTATATGTTTCTGTACATATTCTGAATCTACAAAAAAAACTGAACAACTTTTATTAGAACTATTTTTTTATACGACATCAAATAATAAAAAATATTAAATCAATTAGATCTCAAAAAAAATTCTAATAATTATTTTTAACAATCATTCAACTTAATTATCAAATAATAATGATCAAATATTTAATTATTAAATAAATAATTTAATAATAATTAATAATTTAATAATTTTTCGACACTGTTCTGAGACATTCCAGAGTGTATCGCAAGTCTTCTGGATGAATTCCAGTTCCAATTTCGTTATTTTGGCCTGTTTCAGTTTCTTCGTAGCCTTTACATTTCTTGTTTTTTTTAACAGATTTACAACACGATAAAATGAAGCTTGTGAGGGTGTATTCCTATCAGGAAAACGCTCGGCATCCATTTCAATGGCAGCCCCATAACACTTCTTCCACATTCACGCATAAATTAAGACCATTTCAATTCTGTCTTCAACAAAAAATGCTCCATTTTTATTATGGTAATACAATATAACTATCTACTGGATTGACACGAGAAATAAACTTTTTTAAACTCAAGAATTTTAAATAGTTCTATTAAGTAGAAAATAATCTCTTAAATCTGAGTATAACGAAGTTTTAATATCATTATAAACACTTATTTTCATTGTTGTGACTTTTCGATTTAATAAATATTTATTTAATAATTAATTATTTAATCATTATTATTTGATAATTAAGTTGAATAATTGTTAAAAATAATTATTAAGATTTTTTTGAGATCTAATTGATTTAATATTTTTTTTATTTGATGTCGTATAAAAAAATAGTTCTAATAAAAGTTGTTCAGTTTTTTTTGTAGATTCAGAATATGTACAGAAACATATAGGTTTCCATTTAAAAAACAGAAGTTGACCTCGAAATACCCTTGAAAGCTTGTTCTAGGTCGACAAACAATAGCGTAGTTTAGTTTCCCCCTCGATATAAATAAACTTTTATTTGAAACTTTTTTTCATATAATGCACTGTTTTTGAGTTATAAGACTGTCTCAAGATAAAAAAACATCAATATATGTATTTTACAGATTATTGCTAATTTTGGAAAAAAAAATGTCCAAGATATTTTTTTCTGAACAAAAAAGTACAAAGTGCTATTACAATTTTGAAATCTGGACTAAATGGGCCACTAAATATCTTGCCATGCTGTTTACTAGAACTCCATTTTTTAATTAAAGATCGACCTTCAAATTTACCTAATGAAAATTTCACTTTAAAACATTAGTCGGTTTTCAAAAATATTTTTTTTCTCCAAAAGTATAGTATTTATGGTTTTATTTTGAATTCTGGTCAATAGCGGATTATTCAGGATTGCATAACAAAAATTAGAATAATAAAATATTTATGTGACTGTCTGACAGTATTTGCTTGTAGGTTTTTGGTAGGTGTAATATTCAGTAAGTTTTCTTTCTTTTTTCTCTTTAATCTGAAAAATCTGTAAATTAGTCGAGCCATTTGAGGGTCTAAATTTAAAATAAAGTGTAATTTGTGAAATTATGATTCAATTGAAACATTTTTATAGACACAAATTAGTAAGATTTCAGGGAGGGGAAGTTCAAAAACAATAGTTATTATTTTTTTCTTATTCATATTTAGAAATTCCTGAAAAAACCAAACTAATTTAAATAAGCTTTTTCTTTACCATACAGGGTATGGTCAAGTATTGTAATCGTGCATGAAAAAAGTGTTTTTTTTGCTTCTTTTTTTCGAAATATCTCAAAAACGGCTGAAACTATTTTGATTAAAAAAATTGGGCGAAACCATGGCATTTCGGTCTACAAAAAAGCCCTAATAAGTGAACATCGAAAAAATTATATTTTTCGAGATAATAACTGTTTTGTCAAAATGTCTGTTAGTTAGTCTGTGCGTTACCAAATTTTTGTGGACGAGCTAGCTCAAAAACTAGTGTGAATATCAAAACCAAATTTCACATGTAGTTTTGGTGCATTGAGATTAAGAGCTGATTAGATTTTGGTGCATATCGACCCAAAATTAAGGGGGGGGGGGGGGGGTTAAAAATTAAAATTATAATATTTTCAAACTAAAAAAACAAGAAAAATGAAATATACTATAAAATGAACCTATAATAACGAAAATATTTTTTTCTGGGGCCAAAATTGAGGGGGGGGTCAAAAAATAAAAATCTAGGCCATTTGAGCAAACTCAACCAAATTTTGTATACATAATCAGTGGGCCCCCAGAAGTCTAAAAATCTTTACCATACAGGGTATGGTCAAGTATTGTAATCGTGCATGAAAAAAGTGTTTTTTTCCTTCTTTTTTTCGAAATATCTCAAAAACGGCTGAAACTATTTTGATTAAAAAAAATTGAGCGAAACCATGGCATTTCGGTCTACAAAAAAGCTCTAATAAGTGAACATCGAAAAAATTATATTTTTCGAGATAATAATTGTTTTGTCAAAATGTCTGTTAGTCTGGTTAGTCTGTGCGTTACCAAATTTTTGTGGACGAGCTAGCTCAAAAACTAGTGTGAATATCGAAACCAAATTTCACACGTAGTTTTGGTCCATTGAGATTAAGAGCTGATTAGATTTTGGTGCATATCGACCCAAAATTAAGGGGGTGGAGGGGGGTTAAAAATTAAAAATCTAGGCCATTTGAGCAAACTCAACCAAATTTTGTATACATAATCAGTGGGACCCCAGAAGTCTAAAAATGCAAAAACTAACCCCCCCCTACATGATTATAAATAATTTTAGGGGCCAGGTTGTATGGTAAAGTCAAGTGGATGGCCACATCAGAACACGTTGATAAAAAACTGCAAGGAATTTAGATATTTGGGATCTGTCTTTAGCGAGGAGCCAAACTGTGAGAGGGATATTAAAAATAAAATCTGTCAAGGTCGAAGAGCTATTGGGCAACTGAATGGGGTCTGGTGGAGCAAAGGGATCAAACAGGACACAAAAAAATATATATATCGGTCCATAGTGGAAGGCATAGCCCTATACAATTCAGAAACATGGGACATGAATAAGAAAAACGAAAAAAAATTACAAGCGCTCGAAATGGATGCGATGAGAAGGAGTTGCAGAGTGTCGAGATTGGAGCATATCCCAAATACAACTATAAGGGACAAAATGAAAATGGAAAACGACATAATAGATAGAATAGAAAGGAAGAGATTAATATGGTACGGACACCTCAAAAGAATGCCGGAAGATAGGTGGCCTCATAAAATATGGACCTGGATGCCCACGGAAAGACGGAGGAGAAGAGGAAGACCGAGACGAACGTGGAAGCAGGGAGTAGATGAGGCAATGACCAGTAGGCAACTACAAGAGCAAGACATTCTGGATAGAGAGAATTGGCGTGTTGGATGCGGAAAACGGCGCATGCTGTAGAACAAACCGCTTTATTATTATTATGTTCATTCATCTAGATTTTACTCCCTTAGAGCAGCAGTAATATGGCAACAGCTGTTGTTTTGTTGGAGAATAAATTAATCAATACAGCCTATACTTACTTACTTAAATAAGTAATCAGACTTTGTTGCTAGGCAATTCAATGAAATGAAATTAATTTGATTTCCATTAACAACATAGTAGTATATTTACAAAGAAGACGACGTCTTCTGTCTGTATTTAAGAAAATGACCAGGTTTTCTTCTTATTTAAAGGAAACATCAAAGTAAACCCCCGGATTCAATTATAATAAATGGGAGAGAAGAGTTCAAAGACTGTCTGACGGACTACTTACTTTCAAGAACGATTCTTCTATTATAGCAAATAAACTTTTATGGAACAACTCGAATCTGAATTATATATGATATAACAAACAAACAAACAAATAAATAAATAAATAAAAAGATTTTCAAACTTTTTCATTTCTTTAGAATCTATATAATATATTTTTTTTTCAGGTAAGGAGTGTTTTTCTTCTCAACCAAATGAATCGAATCGAAAGTATGTAAGTAAATACAAAAACCTTATTATTTATTTATACTATTCATTTATTTTTTATCTGAGATTTTTATATGTATTATTAGATATTATTTCACCGTCGACGTTTTGAAAAGGTTTTTATTTTTAAGATTTTTTTATTTCAGATTTCTTTAATCAAATAAAAGATATCTGTATTTGTTTCTTGATTTTATAAATTTTTGTCACTTAATATAGCTGTCTTTTGCAATTCATGGGATCTCTCGGATTCTCCGACAACTTCATAATAGTGAGAGAAGTGGCCATAGTTAGATTTTATTCTGATTACCGTCAAGGGCGGATCCAGGGGGGGGGGGGGCGGCCGCCCCCCCCCCTACAGGCCCGTGCCTGGCGGGAGTGCAACACGTGCGTCGCACGCAGAGGCCAAAAAACGGCGGCCAAATCGACAGGGAATTTATAACAATTTTTTTATTTTTTTTTTTTTATTTTAATGAACTTAAAATATGAGATATGAAATTTGTAAAAAAAAATTATTTTTAAAATTGAAAATAAAGTTCTATGTGTGTGTGTGGGGGGGGGGCGTCTCTGACCCCCCCCCCCCCCGCTTGGACAATTCGATCGCGACACACTTTCGAGATAAAAAGTAGATCTTATATACATCGGGCACCTTATATACATTCTCCCCCCCCCCATAAAAAATTCCTGGATCCGCCCTTGTTGCCGTACACAATCACTAATCATTAGAGCTCAAAAAAAAGCATTTGCCTTTTTTCCAATTTTGAGGCTTTTCAAGTATTTTTTTGATATGTCTATCTAAAACAATCAAACACATTTTTAGATTTTAAAAAGCCTTTTTACGGCCTTTTTTTGGCTTTTTTTTAGTTCCCGCGCCTTTTTTGAAAAAATTGCCTTTTATGGTGCCTTTTTTGACATTTTTTTTGGCTCAGACAAAGCTGTTTGCCTATGTGATGTTATGTTTTCTCACCGCCAGGTTCGCTGTCATCAGTGTTCCCACCACCAGTGGCACACCATTACCCCTTGTCGCGCTGAACTAATGAATGTCAACTTGGCGATAAATCATTATTTTTATATATATATATTATAATAAAAGAGAGCGGGAATTAAAATCGCTCATTTGAAAATATATAGTTCATATAAAAGGAGTCTCATTAAACATACTTTTCAATTGACACTGTTTTTATACAGCAATACTTTTGGCTGAACCGAAAATCAGATGCCCTCATTTTTTTCCTTCACTGAAATACAAGAGTCCAATGTGCTTTCTTCACTATTATTTATATCCGACGATTTGCTGTTCGGTTTTCAATGTGTGTTTGATTAGGAAAAAATGGGAGCCCCAAACACACCTCGCCTATATATATATATATATATACTCTTTTTAGGAGCCTTTTTTTCCGAAAAACAGCCTTTTTTGGCGCTCTCTACTAATCAGTCAATAAAATGAATTGATAACAACATACGAGTTTTCTCTGTCCTTTATTATATGGTATGTCCTCTTTGAGGATTCTTTGAGTTCACAAACTTGGAATAATCGAAGAATCCTCACAAGCTGTGGGTCTGAAAATGAATCTTCAGAAAACTAAAATCATGAGTCCGAGCAATATACAGGGTGTCCCAAAAGTCAAGGATCAAACGTGAACACGAGATAGGTGAGTTCAGGATTGTCCAAAATAAAAAAAAAATTTAAATAAAACTCTCTTAGTTTTCGAGTTATGGGCATTTTTTTGAAAACCGTGAAAATCGCTACCCTGCTCTAAATATTTGAATGCTGTGGCTACGAATTTTCATATTTTATAATTCTAATTTTTGTTACGGAATCCTGAATAATACTGCTATCGATCACAAAACAGAAAATAACTAAGAGTATTATACTTTTTGAGAAAAAAAATATTTTTGTCAGATTCATGTGTCAAAAAATTTTAATCAGCTAACTTTGACTCTTGATATCTTAAAAAAAAACTGTGTCAAACAATAATGGCAAATTATCTAAAAAATTGACGCATTTAATCAAGATTTCAAAATGGTATAAAACATTCCACTTTTTTAAAAAACAAAAAATAATATTTGCATTTTTATGCAAAGAAACTAATTTCAAAACACAATTCGTAATTGGCTAAAGGGTAGAATCTATATATATAAAAATCAATCTGTGTTCGTTGGTTGGTTGGTTCCAATGAACTTCGACACCGTTTATCCGATTGAGATGAAATTTTGAACACATATTTATCACAGTCTATAGGATGATGATGATATAGTTTCATCAATTTAAAATTAATTTCATTTTTCAATTTTATTTAAAGGCCATAAATTTTATTCAAAGCTCTAAAAGGGTCATGAAATAATGAAAAAGGTTAAAATGGTCAGGCCGACAAACAAAGAACCCCTCTTCACAAAGGAAGTTAGCATTTTTTTTTTTTCATTTTCTTTTTTTTTTAAAGTTTGAAAATATTTATAGAGAGATTACTCATAAAAAAATGACACACGTTATAAATGAATAGCTATATAGTATACATATAAGTTAAAGGTATAAACAGGGCCGGGCTAAGAGAAAATTTTACTACAAGCATGAAATATTTTTGCGCCCCCCCCCCCAGCAAATTTAGCAACAATCATAATAGAACAATATACATGGATATAGTATACATATAAAAGTTAAAGGTATAAACAGGGCCGGGCTAAGAGAAAATTTACTACAAGCATGAAATATTTTTGCGCCCCCCCCCCCCCCCAGCAATTTTACCAACAATCATAATAGAACAATATATATTCAAATTTTGTATGTATATTTTCTTTATAGAATTCCAATATCAACTGTTATTGTATTGTTTTGAAAAATAAATCTATATCATCTATCTATTGTTTTTTATCCATTTTGACAAATTCTTTGGTAACCCAAATAGTTCTTTTTTTTTTTTTTTTTAATGCAATCGAATGCAAGAAGGGGTGCACCAGTAAAGATGTAGCCCCTATGGATCTCGAAAGACCCTTGCATTACCGAAGAGAAGGAAAGTTGATTAAGTGAGAGGGTGTAGACGTAGGTGTCTATGCACCCTGGTTTTGAAGGTTTGAAGATCATAGGTGCTGGGAAAGATAGAGGCTGGGAGAGAGTTCCAGTTCCTTGAAGTCATGGGGATATATGTATTCGCGAATGAAGTGGTCCGGCACTTTTCCAATTTGACCGCGAAAGAGTGTTGGGAGTCGGCAAAACGTGTGCTGCGTGCAAAGCATGCTTTGGGGGGAATTATTGATTTTATCTCATCAGAGCACCTGCCGTGATAGTATCTATAGAAAAGGGAAAGGGCAGAGACATCTCTTCGATGAGCCAGCGAGTCGAGGGAGTCGGTGAGGGAAAAATCTTCAATTACCTTGGCCCCCCGATTTTTTTTGAGTTTTTATTTCGATATATATTTTAAAAAAAAATCTGTTTTTTTTTTGATTCTTGATAAGGGGCTCTTAACCCAAAATTTTTATCAAAAAAAAAATTAAAAAAAAATATTTTTTTTTTTTAAAAAAAACCAACAAAAAAAAAATATTATTTATTTATATTAAAAAAATATTAAAATTTTAATTTTTAAAACAGGGTAGAATTTAACATGAAAACAGATATCAAATAATTTTAATTTTAATTTGTAATTTTAAATATTATTAGATATTGAATATAAAAACAATTATTATTTTGAACATTTACTTTAATTGAATAAAAATATTTTAATAAATTAAATTAGTTTTCATGTTAAATTCTACCCTTTAGCCAATTACGAATTGTGTTTTGAAATTAGTTTCTTTCGCATAAAAATGCAAATATTATTTTTTGTTTTTTAAAAAAGTGGAATGTTTTATACCATTTTGAAATCTTGATTAAATGCGTCAATTTTTTAGATAATTTGCCATTATTGTTTGACACAGTTTTTTTTAAGATATCAAGAGTCAAAGTTAGCTGATTAAAATTTTTTGACACATGAATCTGACAAAAATATTTTTTTTCTCAAAAAGTATAATACTCTTAGTTATTTTCTGTTTTGTGATCGATAGCAGTATTATTCAGGATTCCGTAACAAAAATTAGAATTATAAAATATGAAAATTCGTAGCCACAGCATTCAAATATTTAGAGCAGGGTAGCGATTTTCACGGTTTTCAAAAAAATGCCCATAACTAACTTCAAAAAAGGAGGAGGTTCTCTATTCGATTGAATTTTTTTTTTTTTTTTTTTTTTTTTTTTTTTTGTGCCTATGTTACCTCATATCTCCGCCAATTGTCAACCGATTTTGAAAATTTTTTTTTGCATTGGGTCCAGTCTAGCTTCCGATTGGTCCCATTTTTTTTTCGATTTTTTTCATAGGTATTAGACCTTTTTTATTAGTTTTTAGGTTTGTTTAGACCTAACCTCTTTGTTTATGAACCGATTTCGATGGTTCTTTTTTTATCCGAAAGGGGGTGTCTTAGGGATGGTGTCATATTAATTTGGTCAAGTTCTGATGATATAATCACTATTAATAACATCACTAAAAAGAGAAAAATAAAAATTTTTAAGAAAAAAAATAAAAACCGACTTCAAAAAATTAAGTGCAACAAATATAAAAATACACTAAAAGGTATAAAATAATTATTATCTTATTTAGTTACAACTAAACGACGAAATATTAACACGAAATTACTTTTTTGAAGTTGGTGCCAAACATATACCTTTTATGAATCGCACTCGACGGATCTTACTTAGTACGTTTGGCGGGTACGCTCGCTTATAGGTATAGTTTGTTTGGCACCGACTTTAAAAAGTAATATTGTCTATTTTCAAAATATTTATTTGTTTTATAGTTATTTTATCATCAGTAGCTGCCGGAGGCAAATTTTTAGGATTGAGCGAAACCCATTTATGGCCCCCCCCCCTTACTATCAAAATATCGAAAAGTGTAAAAAATTTTCCTTTATTTTTCTTTAGCACTGAAGCGTCCCTGGGACTTGGAGCATAGAGCTGGCCGTCTCCGTTCGCCATATGGTATTCCTTTTTAAAACAACTATTTTAGATTTGTATTTATTTATAATATATTCCATATATAACAGATATTTAAATATTCGTAGCACTATTCATGTTGTCTCTGAGTTTTTTTTTTTTCTTTTTAAATAAATATTCATTTGTATATCAAGTCTTTAATTTAATTTTTTAGGTTTCAAGTTTTTTTTTTAAATAAATGTTCATTTATATCGACTCATAACTTTAATTATTTCATTACATGTTCAATATTCTCCAAATATTTACCATATATATATACACACATTTATTTGCATCAAGCAGAGGACACCCTCATTGATTTCTCTTTATAAATCAACAAATTTGCTACTCTCGACAAAACATAGTCTTTTTAATTAAATTTCATTAGATTTTGGCTGAAACCAAAAGAACCATACTTGAAGTTTACTCTTGATATTTTTTAATGATAATTAAGTATCTCTTAAAACATCATTTTTGCAATGGTTACTATAGAAGGCTTTTTTAACCGACTTCAAAAAAGGAGGAGGTTCTCTATTCGATTGAATTTTTTTTTTTTTTTTTTTTTTTTTTTTTTTTTTTTGTGCCTATGTTACCTCATATCTCCGCCAATTCTCAACCGATTTTGAAAATTTTTTTTGCATTGGGTCCAGTCTAGCTTCCGATTGGTCCCATTTTTTTTTCGTTTTTTTTTCATAGGTATTAGACCTTTTTTATTAGGTTTGTTTAGACCTAACCTCTTTGTTTATGAACCGATTTCGATGGTTCTTTTTTTATCCGATAGGGGGTGTCTTGGGGATGGTGCCATATTAATTTGATCAAGTTCTGATGATATGATCACTATTAATAACATCACTAAAAAGAGAAAAATAAAATAATTTTTAAGAAAAAAATAAAAACCGACTTCAAAAAATTAAATGCAACAAATAAAATACACTAAAAGGTATAAAATAATTATTATCTTATTTAGTTACAACTAAACGACGAAATATTAACATGAAATTACTTTTTGAAGTTGGTGCCAAACATATACCTTTTATGAATCGCACTCGACGGATCTTACTTAGTACGTTTGGAGGGTATGCTCGCTTATAGGTATAGTTTGTTTGGCACCGACTTCAAAAAGTAATTTCATGTTAATATTTCGTCGTTTAGTTGTAACTAAATAAGATAATAATTATTTTATACCTTTTAGTGTATTTTATTTGTTGCATTTAATTTTTTGAAGTCGGTTTTTTATTTTTTCTTAAAAATTATTTTATTCCTGGACACGGAGATTTTGCTTAATTTTTTGTATCAAAATAGTTCCGAACTCTACAGATTGATGTTTTGGTGGTTGATCGTTTTTCAAAAATTAATCACGTTCGACAAAACAATATTTTGAAATAATAGATTATAGGTTTATCATCTAGTTTAGAATTTCATTTTTTTAATTTAAGTTATATTTAAATTTTTTATAAAAAAAGGTAAAATTTTCATTAAATTTAAATTTGATTAATTTATTTATTAAAGATGAATTTAAAATTGAAAAATTTTCAAAAAATGCATAGAAATGGACTTTTTTTTGTGGATTTATAAAATAAATATCCAATATGTGCTTTTTATTATTTGCAGACAATGTTCGATGCCAATATTACTTTTTTATGTTAGATATTATTTAAATTCAAACATCACATGGTAATTTTAAATTTTACTCGGTAAACGGCTGAGGTAGGTGACCGTTGTATGGATTCTTAGAGTTAAAAAAAAATGGTTACCCTGTGAGTTGGAAATTGACTGAAATTTGTGTGTGGGGGGTAATTTTCAAGCATACATTTTTGGGAGCAATACTATCGTTAAAATCTAATCGAAGAAAATGAGGGAAAATGCACAGATATAGAATGACCTCTATTCATTTAGAGCTAAGGCATTGCAAGGATGCCAAATACAAGTACAGACCTGTTCAGACAGTAGAGATTAATTTCTTAATTTCTATTATTCTAGGAACGGCCTTTTGACTTTAGGTAAGAAAATATTAAATCGAAATGAATATCAGATTTAGATATTTATCATTTAAAATGATTAATTCACCGAAACTGCAAACAGCGAACCAAGTCTTGAAAAAGTTTCACTTTTTCTCTACAATTTTTTATTTCTAATAAAAAGAAAAGGGTGTGTTAATAAAAAGATAAAAGAATTTACAATGTAGAGCTGAAATTTTCCTACAATGAATAGGGATGGATTTTAAAATAATTTCTAACCCTCGATATAGTGAACAATTTTCATTTTCATCATTTTTACTTCAACCATGCTAAGCAGATAAAGTATTGTAATCGGTCTCGTGCCAACTACGACTTCAAAGGGTCCTCATTCAGGTAAAGACTTCGGAACCGATGGTCTCAACCGAAGTCACACATTGGAGTATTCACTCAGGTTGAATTTAAGAGCTGATGATTTTTCATTTAGTCCGGTGGGTATGTATGTATCTATTCATTTTTTTCGCGACCGTGAAATTGAAAACCTATCATTACTTTAACGAAATGAAGCGCTGATTAGTTTTGGAACATATAGGCCCACAAACATTAGTACTTTATTTCAGAGCTTTTTAGTTTTTTTTCTAAATATCTTGAAAATGGCTAGATTAATTTTGATTTTTAAGTACCTTAAGGACCTCAACAAGGGTATATAGTTTTCAGAGAAATTACATTTAAACTCTACAATAAGTAAAGTACTTTACAAAAAGACCAAATTCTTTTTATATGATTAACTAGCGTGCCGTTCCGCCCTTCGGCGGCCTCTCTGCTAGCCAGGGGGCAGGGCACCCTGGACCCCCCGATCACAACACTCCACCCCCCACCCAACCCATTCCACCCCCGCATCCACCCCCACACCCCATGAACCCCACTACGCACCCTCCCACCCCGGGCCCTCTGGACCCAACACCGTACCCCAATACCTCACCCCACCCCATTCTACCCCACACCTTCACTCCTACCTCCGCATCCAGTTTTTGCATTTCTAGCCTAGTAGCCCACAAATTATGTATACAAAATTTGCTTGCGTTTTAGTCCAAAGACAAGAATTTTCTTTTTTGACCCCCCCCCCCCATTTTGGGTGGTTAGTTTTTGCATTTATACCCTTCTAGTGGCCCACAGATTAGGTATACAAAATTTGGTTGAGTTTGCTCTAAGGGCAAGAATTTACACCCCCCCCCCTTTTTGGGTGTTTTTTGGGGGGATTTTTTTTAAATAAAATTTGTCAAAAATCACATCCTTACAACTTTTTCTCATAAGAAAATTTAACGTGGAGTTAATAATTTAAGAGTTAGTTGATGATTTCCATTAGTTCGACCCTAAACCCCCATTTGGGGTCAAGATATCAAAACGTTATATAGCAATAATCGTAAGTTAGTTTTCGTTCATAACTTTGCTTAAAACACGTGCAACCAAAATTTGGCGTGATTTGGACCAATGTACAGACAAAACCTTAATTTTATATATATAGATAAATAATAAAGTAATAAACACATTAATATTTAAAATGGCTCAGGATCAAGTCTAGCAACGATCCGTTGTAGTTTACCTTAACGTACAACCAAAATAATTTTCATCTAACTATTCACACTGAACCATATTCCCAGATTTTTAAATTAATAGAATTTGTAGGTTTAGAGAGCGCAAAAGTGGAACATCAAAATAAAAATTACAAAAAACATATTTATTGGGATTTGTAAGAAAAAAAAATTATAACTTTTGTTTGTGGGACCTCAAGATTTTTTCGACTAGCTGCTGGATCATCAAACCCTTGCAAGTTGCCAAATTTCAAGGTTAGTGTAGATTTAAGAGCTTAGAAGCTACAGACAGAGAAGGCGGAGAGCCAGACAGACTCACAACCAAGGGGTGATCCGCGATTGGAAGTAGGTGTACACCTCTTTGGAAGTATTTTGGAAGTACTTGGAAATATTTGGAAGTACTTGAAAATATTTGGAAGTACGTGGAAATATTTGGAAGTATTTGGAAATATTTGAAAGTACTTGAGAATATTTGGAATTACTTGTATAAATATATTTTGGAAGTACTTGGAAATATTTGGAAGTACAAGTGGAAGTAGGTGTAGAGCATATTAGGTCGCGGTTCACCCCTCGCTCACAACGAAATTTAACTATACTGCCGTGCTAAACACGACGGGGGTAACTGAGGGGTGAACCGCGATTGGAATTAGTGTACACCGCTTTTGGAATTATTTGGAATTCATTAGATAATCTATTGTGATCTATTGTCTTCTACTTGGAAATGAAAGTTGAAGGGGAAGTAGGTGTACACGCGGTTCACCCCTCGAGGGTAACTGTCTCAAACATTATTTCGAAAAATTTAATGGTTTAGATTTGCAAACTCACTTACTTAGAGTACTTAAGTTAAGTCTATTTTCATAGTTATTTTTAATTATAAACTTATTTATCTTATTATATTAAACGAGCAATTCTAATAATATAATAATAATAATAATAATTCTTTATTAGCTATTTTAGCTATACATCATACAATTAAACAAATATATGTAATTTGTTTTTAAATAATACATTCAATTCACGAGATACAAAAAGATAACGATACTCAATACATTCTAAAATATAACAATTTATAATAAACATATAAATGTATAACACACCATACATGACAATAAACAAATGAACACATGTACATATAAACAATAATAATAATAATAACAAAAGTACAAATTAATCCTACATAAAAAAAAAAACAAAAATCACAATCTTGGTATTATGGGAAAAGGAATATAACAAAAACAATAATAACAGTAACAACATATATATAAAACATATCACAAGTAATTATTGCTCTGATATTAGCAATAGCCTCACTTCTCTTTTAAATGCCGATAAAGTTTTACATTTTTTGATGTATTCGGGTAAGTTATTATATAATCTTAACCCTTTATAGAATACGCTGTTCATGGTGCTTGCCTTGTTTACTGTACTCAAGTAGAAGTCTCCCTGTTGTCTTGTTCCATGGGAATGTATTGGTTTCATTTCGTTTAATTTATCTATTAGATATTGAGGTGCAAGTTGGTTTATGATTTTGTAAACAAATATCAAAACTTGCATTTGTATACCATTATTTATATTAAGCCACTCCAATGTGTCAAGCATTTCTTTTATCCTGGTGTACCTATTGCACTTTAATATAATTCTCATGGCTTTATTCTGGAGTTTTTGCAACCGTTCAATATCCGTTTTACAAAACATATATAGAACTGTTGGGCAGTACATGAAATGTGGCAGTATTATTGATTTATAAACAAGTGAAGCTGTATATGCCGAAATATATTTTCTTATTCTGTTAAGAACGCCAATTTTTTTTGCTACCTTATTAATGATATAATTTGCGTGTTCCCTGAATGTTAGTTTATCATCAATCATATTACCTAAGTATTTTATTTTCTTTACCTGTTCCACGTTTTCATTTCCAATTTTTATATCACTATTTATATGATAAACTCCCTTTGAGATTAACATGTATTTAGTTTTTTTTGTATTTAGGCTCAGTCTATTATAATTTAGCCAATCATATACTTTCACCAATTCATCATTTAACTTCTCTACTACCTCATTAGATTCCTTGCCCGAAACAGTTATCAGTGTATCATCGGCAAACAGGTAAATGTCACTATGTTTAATTACTTTCACAATATCATCCATGTATAATAGAAACAGCACTGGACCCAGGACACTGCCTTGAGGAACCCCATATTTAACTTCCCTTTTTTCAGAATTATATAACCCATATCTGACCCGTTGCCATCTGTCCCTTAGATAATCCTGAAACCAGTCCAAGACGATTCCCTTGAAGCCAAATTTCTCCAGTTTGTTTATTAAGATATTTCTATCAATCGTTTCGAATGCCCTCTTCAGATCTAGGAATACCGCAAGTACCATCTTACCATTATCTATATCTTTTTTCCAGTCTGAAACAATATTTTGTATAGCAGTTTCACAACTGTGTCCTATACGGAAGCCCGATTGTTTACTTGCAAGGAGTTTATTGTTTTTTATATATTCCATTATCTGATTAAATACAGCTGTCTCGAGAATTTTTTCTAAAATTGGTAACATATTAATTGGTCTGAATTCTTCGCATTTATTTGTGCCTTTGATCTTTTGGATTGGTATAATAGTCGAGAGTTTCAGATTGTTGGGGACGATGCCTTCCAATAATAGAGCTATTGATTATATGCAGTAGGGGATTGGCGATAGCATCAAAGCAAGTTTTTAAGAAACAAACATCAATGTCATCAGGACTACCCTTATTACTCAATGAAGAAATGATATTTTTTAATTCATTTGTATTCAGTAATTTGAAGTCACCAAACACTTCAGATGTTTCCTCAGCATTCCAGTCATCAATTGGAAATGGGGATATTAGTGACTATATCAGTTATACTATCAATAAAATATTTATTAAATTCATTAGCTATTATCCCATTCCCATCTTCAATCTCTCTTTTCATTAAATAAGATTCCAGAGATTTCATCATCTTTCTCTCCCCCCGCCCACTCCCCATTAGGAGTTTTAGATTTTTCCACATAGTTACCTGATCATATTTACTGTCATCTATCATTTCCTCGAAATACTTTCTTTTCTTTTCTTTAAGTAACTTAACTACTCTGTTCCTATATATTTTGTATTGTACCCAGTCCTCCTCGTTTCTTTCTAGTTTATATCTATTATAAAAATAGTCCCTGGTGTTGATCACGTTCAATATCTCCTCACATCGATCCATGGTACCTTCCTATCTCTTATTATTACCTCTTTTTTTGGTGCTATTTCATTAAGTGGTGACGTAATACCATCAAGAAATATATTGTATTTTTGTATGAATGTCACCTTCAATATACATAGCCCTCCAGTCTATCATATCTAACTTATTTTTAATGTTATCATAATTTATCTTGCCTCTATTATAAAATTTGCGAATCTTTGACTGTATATTATTAAAAGCTTCAAATTCACATATCACTATGTTGTGATCAGATATCATAGGCTGGTGTAACACTTTAGTATTAACATCCATATTAGTAATAGATAAATCAATCAAATTATCCTCATGAGTTGGTTCGTTTGTGCTTTGTTTTAGACTCAAATTATATACAATAGTTTTCAATTTTTTGGTATAGAAATCATCACTTAACCAGTTTACATTAAAGTCGCCTATCATTAAGAAATTTAAGAGAATTTTGTGTTATGTTTTCCAGTAAATCTTCCATTTTTTCCAAAAAGAGAGCTTTGCTGCTACTAGGAGAATGGTAAAGGCATGCTACTATGAGTGATTTCTTTTCTACCATTATATTGACCGCTAAGTACCATAAATTAGATTCAATTATCATACTTTTCTCTAATTTTAAATTTAAGATTATTTCTTTATATATATAATTACTCCACCTGTGTGTCTGCTTTTTGAGTCTACCCTAATTAGATTATAATCAGTGATTCTAATTTCGAAGTCCTCTATTTCTTCTGTCGTTCGAGTTTCAGATAAGCAAATTACATCTGGATTTATAGTTTTTATGTTCATTCTTAGTTCATCCATATGGGGAAGTATACTTTGGATGTTTAAGCACATGACTAAGCCTTTGCTACCTGATCCATTCAAAAATTTACAGTATTATAATTTACCTTGTTTTTTAGATGATTAAATATTTTCTGGTAGCATGGGCATTCTCGATCAGTGACCCCATGATTAGAATCAAGATTAGTTTTGAACTTTTTATTTGTTTTTACACAGTTTAGGCACTTTAGTTGAACGTTATTTGTTTCACATTTATGATTTGCATTGTATAATTCACCGCATCTGCCACAAATCCTATGTTTTTCACAGCTCAATTCATTGTGGTTGAAGCTCCAGCACTTTGTACATCTTCTGACATGGATATGATCCTTTATATTGGCTGTATTCCATGCTAGTTTCAGCCTTCCACTGCCCTCTTGATTTAAAAATTGGTATGTATTTGTGTCGACTTCTAAAACAAGTGATGTATCTTGGAATTTTTTGTTATACATTTTTGTTACTATCTGTAGGTAAAAGTCTTCTTCTTTTTCCTCTATTATGTTGTTCTCTTCGATTATCCTTTTCCTTAAATCTTTGTTCTCCAATTCTTGAATAATTTTAATACCGTTTACTTTGATTCGTGGTCTATATGTTTTTAAGTGGTACCGATATGTATCTATCACCTAGTGAGTTGTCGATTTTCTCCTTTATTTCTGAAATTTCATTTTCATTTTCACATTGCAATATAATACCTGTTTTTGTTGATTTTAGTTTGGTTATTTTGCTTGAAATATCGTTTTGTTTGATGTTATTATGGAGATCCTTGATTATTTGTGCAGGGGTACAGCTTCCATTTTCACTTCGATTTTTAATTAGTATACCGGGATCATTCTTTGCCATTGTGGCATAGGATATCTTGTTTATATCAATTGCGTCTTTTGTAGGCCTTGAATTTTCTTTTTCCTGAAGTAGATTAATGACAGTCTGCTTCAAGTCTAGTTTTTCTCTTAATTCCGTGATAATGGTTTTCAGATAATGTACTTCCATTTTGAGGTTTTCCACTTCTGAGATTTGAACTTTTTCATCTTGGCTCTTTTCTGTGTTCGTTTCAGGGTTTAAATTCTCCTCTACCGCATTCGTGTCATTTTTGCTTTCCATTATTCTTTTTATGAGATCAGACTTGAGTCCATCTGTAGGTAAATTCATACCTTTTAGAATGTTACTTAATTCTGGTTTCGTAAATCCATTGAGATTTAAGGTTGAATTCAAATCTCGCATCGTGTATGCACACCAGGTACAGCGTCTCTGGTGGTGAAAAATGGAAACTTTCTTCTTGGATTTTGAGGTTATATATTATATATATATTATGTAAAAAACCGTGATAGAGTATTAATTATTAGATATAAAGTTCAACCTACTACCACCGAATACATTAATAATCCCGTTGTCGTTCCCTCCTGAAGATCTTCTTGATATGGCCGTTGGAAACGTTGATATCGATGCTCAAAAACCTCACGCGATGTTGCTACTCAAAGTGTATAATATGTATATATACCGGGTGAATTTTTTATCTTGAGACATTCTTATAACTCAAAAACAATGCATTATATGAAAAAGAATTTAAAATAAAAGTTTATTTATATCATGGGGGAAACTAAACTACAGGTATTGTTTGTCGACCTAGAACAAGCTGTCAAGGGTATTTCGTGGTTACGTTCTGTTTTTTTAAATAGAATCTATATGTTTTAAACTACACTACGGTGCAAAAAAATCGACCCACCAATAAAAACTTTATTAAATAGCAAATTATTTTTAAAATTTTTACAAATATTCATATAATTTGTTCTATTAACTCTTAAACTAACATATTCAATAAATATTGTTGATAATTTTTGAATTTTATAAAAAAAATAAGTAAAATTAAATTAAAAGATACAATTACAAATTATCATACTTTCTCAATATCACTTTACATTTAAATAAAGTTTTAATAAAAGATCAAATTCCATTTGAAATATCAATAAAATGAATCATTTTGAATTAAGCATCATTGATAGAAAGATAAAATATACAAAATGGATATTTCTGAAGTTCAAGCAGTTCAAATTGTGTGCCTAATTAATCAAGGGCTAAGTCAACGACAAGTGGCAAGTACACTTGCAATAAGCAATAATTTCAATAATGTATGGTTACTTGTAAAAAAATTAAAAATGATTTACTATTTAATAAAGTTTTTATTGGTGGCTCGATTTTTTTGCACCGCAGTGTAGAATTTATTTGTTAGGGGGGGGGGGGGGGGAGAATATAATTAGAAGGCAGTTTTATGAAGATCTTATTTTAACCGACTTCAAAAAAGGAGGAGGTTCTCTATTCGACTGAATTTTTTTTTTTTTTTTTTTTTTTGTGCCTATGTTACCTCATATCTCCGCCAATTGTGAACCGATTTTGAAAAAAATTTTTGCATTGGGTCCAGTCTAGCTTCCGATTGGTCCCATTTTTTTCGATAGGTATTAGACCTTTTTTATTAGGTTTGTTTAGGCCTAACTTCTTTGTTTATGAACCGATTTCGATGATTCTTTTTTTATTCGAAAGGGGGTATCTTAGGGATGGTGTCATATTAATTTGGTCAAGTTCTGATGATATGATCACTATTAATAACATCACTAAAAAGAGAAAAATAAAAATAATTTTTAAGAAAAAAATAAAACCGACTTCAAAAAAATTAAATGCAACAAATAAAATACACTAAAAGGTATAAAATAATTATTATCTTATTTAGTTACAACTAAACGACGAAATATTAACATGAAATTACTTTTTGAAGTCGGTGCCAAACATATACCTTTTATGAATCGCACTCGACGGATCTTACTTAGTACGTTTGGCGGGTACGCTCGCTTATAGGTATAGTTTGTTTGGCACCGACTTCAAAAAGTAATTTCATGTTAATATTTCGTCGTTTAGTTGTAACTAAATAAGATAATAATTATTTTATACCTTTTAGTGTATTTTATTTGTTGCATTTAATTTTTTGAAGTCGGTTTTTATTTTTTTCTTAAAAATTATTTTTATTTTATCATTTTTAGTCGTTATGTGTTATATTACGCTCTGGGGTGAACGGATTCATGCCCCACATATCGAGAAATAATCAATTTAAAATATTTCTGCTTTTTCATATAATTAAAAAAAAAAAAAAGCATAGTAGAACCGCAAGCAGGTTTAAAGAGCCAAACTATATAGCTTCTAGAGCAAATAATATTCAGATGGAATTCCTGTAAATTTATATTCACTTATAAATGGATAAATAAAAAATGACACTATATAGATTACTCTAGGGTTCGTAGCAACCTCTCAACAGTTTTGGCAAAACAAAGCCCGGTCTCAGGAACTATGGTAATAAATACAGTTTTATAATTGAATAAGACACTCTTTATGATGTAATATCCTCTAATTAAGTAAATTTTTATTATTCTTGCTGGCGTATTGGTGCCTATAGTAACTGTATATAATTTCTGTTCAGAAGATTAATATGTAGTAGGTTGGGGTTTGTTTCATTAACGATTGAGAAGTGGATTCGTATCTTACTATTAACTCTTGGAGTAATTCGTAGATGTGTTTCTGAATTCTTTAGGGTATGTAAAATGCCCATAAAGAATAAAAAAAAAAAAAAAAATTAAGAAATTAAGAAAAAGAGATTGTATTCCAGTGGAAGGGGTTAAAGAGATAAACTATTCAAACTCAAGAAGTTAAAGAGAAAAGTTACTCCAAAAGATAAAATTACCATCACAAACAATTCGATAAATTATGGTCAAAGGGGAAATAGTCAATTGATTTTGGAATAGATCATGTAATTGATTTTAAATTTAGGTAAAATTGTATAATTAAAATTTTATTGGGAGGAAAAAATAAGGAGAGTTGAAAATTGGGAAGACGACTTAAAAAATTAAAATAAAAAAAAGATGAAAGAGGATTTTGGTCATTTTTTTACTTTACCATACAGGGTATGGTCAAGTATTGTAATCGTGCATGAAAAAAGTGGTTTTTTTCCTTCTTTTTTTCAAAATATCTCAAAAACGGCTGAAACTATTTCGATTAAAAAAATTGAGCGAAACCATGGCATTTCGCTCTACAAAAAAGCTCTAATAAGTGAACATCGAAAAAATTATATTTTTCGAGATAATAATTGTTTTGTCAAAATGTCTGTTAGTTAGTCTGTGCGTTACCAAATTTTGTGGACGAGCTAGCTCAAAAACTAGTGTGAATATCGAAACCAAATTTCACACGTAGTTTTGGTCCATTGAGATTAAGAGCTGATTAGATTTTGGTGCATATCGACCCAAAATTAAGGGGGGTGGAGGGGGGTTAAAAATTAAAAATCTAGGTCGTTTGAGCAAACTCAACCAAATTTTGTATACATAATCAGTGGCCCCCCAGAAGTCTAAAAATGCAAAAACTAACCGCCCAAAATGGGGGGGGGGGGGGGGTCAAAAAATGAAAATCTTGGCCATTTACCAAACTCAACCAAATTTTGTATACATAATCAGTGGGTCCCCAGAAGTCTAAAAATGCAAAAACTAACCGCCCAAAATGGGGGGGGGGGAGGGTCAAAAAATGAAAATCTTGGCCATTTACCAAACTCAACCAAATTTTGTATACATAATCAGTGGGCCCCCAGAAGTCTAAAAATGCAAAAACTAACCGCCCAAAATGGGGGGAGGGGGGGGGTCAAAAAATGAAAATCTAGGCCCTTGTACAACCAGAAGGGTATGGTAAAGTCAAGTGGCCATATCATAACGTGTCAATTTATTTAGGTTTGGGGTTTAAAAAAAGAAATATATTTCAATAATTATTAATATGGGGGGATTCAACCCGAGGTCCGGTCGGGTAGGCTCTCGACGACCCTGAGTTACCCCTTTAGGGCAATATCAGCTCCAGTCAGAAGACGACCAGTTTATATTAAAAAAATTTCTATTTTAAATGCTCCAATACTCATTCACTTCTCACTTAACTCATTCACTAAATTATAGGCTTAGCCTTCCCTTACTTTACTCACAAGGCCATTCAAGCATTTAACTGTTAATACACCTCTGCAATTTTTATCTAATAATTTACATACAATTTTAAAACAATTGAAGTTAACTATTATTTAACACTCATTATGAAAAAAATTGTATAATATTATTTAAGCACCTAGTCCTCAATATGGGACGAATGTCCAATAAATAATGCATTCTGGACATTTTATTCTTTATACAATAATCTAATATCATTAATATGGCCGAAAAAAATATTTTTACGACTTCAGTAGCTTTTCTTAGATAGCTCTTTGCTTATCAAACTCATTAGAACTATTTTTGAGAATTTTTTGAAAAAACTAAAACTGTATTTAAATAAAGTACCTATTCCAAAATTAATTTTAAAATTCCCTCACCATTTTCTTAATATGTTTTTAAAATCCCCTAATTTTAAGCGGTCTTGTCGGAAAAGTAGATACGCGCACACACACAAACACACGCAGTGGATATTTTTTAAAAAACATTTTTTTTTTTAAATCACAGAAATTTGCTGTAGTATAAAAATTTTAACTTGCAACTTTTGCAAGGAAACAAGATTCCAATTACCTACTTTATTTAATTATATATTTAAAAAATACGAATCTTTTACAAAACAATCTAGAACATGTTTATTTTCAACCAAACGTTTCGGGAGAATTTCTCTCTTTTTCAATGGCAAAAATTTTTTATATATGTATTACATAAATAAAGTTGTAAATGATTAAAATATAAATACAAATATGTTGAAGAAGGAGGGAATAGCCTCCGAAACGTCGGTTTTATGAATAAAAAGATAGTGTAAATTATCTTCTTCTTTTTTTTGGACTGCCTCATCAATATCCACTTAACAAATATGTTAATATTTTTATTGTATGGGGCTTCGCCCCTGGACCCCCACGTGGCTGCTTTATTGATGTTTTATTAGTAACAGAGAATAAATATAATTGTTTTATTATAAAGTCTTAAATAGATATAATTTGAGATTCTATTTAACTGTAATATACACTCATAACAAATAAGATGAAACAAATATTTAAAATGTATTAAAAATCTCTATTTATAAAAAATTCTCTTATTCTCAAGCTTGAGTTGTTTATCATAAAAGAATTTAGTCTTATTGATTTTAAGTCGATTCTTCCACGTTTTCAGTAGAGCTTGCCATTAATAGTCAAAACATCAAAAATGGAATGCAATAAGGTTATTCCTCTAGTATTAGATAAGAATCGATCGTTATTTTTGATTTTAAGTCGATTCCTCCATGTCTTCAGCAATGGTTACCAATAATAATCGAAGGGTCAAAAATCTAATGTAGAATTGTTATTCCTCAAGTATTAGATAAGAATCGATTGCTATTTTTGATTTTAAGTCGATTCCTCCATGTCTTCACCAATGGCTACCAATAAAAACCGAAACGTCAAAAATCGAATGTAGAATGGTTATTCCTCGACTGTTAAATGAGAATCGATCATTATTTTTGAAATAAAGTCAACATGAACTGCAAATTGCAAGTGATATCTGATTAATAATAAAGGAATAAACATATTAATATTTCAAATGAATTTGGATAAAGTTTAGCAACGATCCGTTGCAGTTTATTTAATTAAATAACAATTTTTGAGTTCATCAATTAAATTGTCAAATTAATATTTGTGGGATTTAAAATTCATTGTAATTAAGTACCTTGAGGACCACAAAAAAGGTCATATATAGTTTTTTGTAAAATTATATTTTAAAGTACTTTATTTTAGAATAAGATAGTACATTGGATAAAGTTTAGCAACGATCCGTTGCAGTTTATTTTTTTAATTTTTGTTTTTAAATGTACTTTAAAAAAAATAGATAGTTTTTTTAAATCTTTGTTGCATTATTAAATTCTTCTTCAACGATAATGTGGTTAGAACTCTATTATCTATGCTATTAAGAATGAATGACATTCAAAAATCTGACAAACAGTGCCGCCAACAAATGTTTAGTTTGCTAGTTTAGTTCTTTTATTGTTTGGCAAGCTATGTTGGCTATACAGATTTTGTTTTAGTTTTTCGTGAATTTTCCAATTTTCCGGGCAACTTTTCCGATTTTTTTTTACGTATTAACCTGAAATGGACTATTACGAACATTTAAAAAAAAAATTAGCCAAATCGGTCCAGGCATTTGAGAGATCTGCGCTTACAAAGAAAAAGAAATTCATTTTTATTATATAGATTTGAAGATATCTCTTTTGTATCTATAATAAATTAAATTGAAAGTTTCTTTTTGCCGAGAGTAGCAGAATTTTTATAAATTAAAGGAGACAATAAAAGAGTGTGTCTTCTGCTGGAAAAATAAATTTTTTAATTTATTTATAACGAGACTATAGTTTCGAGGGCTTTGCCCTCTTCATCAGTCTATTACAATTGATTCACAGGAATTGATGTGTGAGAGATGAAGGGGGCAAAGCCCTCGAAACTATAGTCTCGTTATAAATAAATTAAAAAATTTATTTTTCCAGCAGAAGACACACTCTTTTATTGTCTCCTTTAATAGTAGGTATAATAAATATTTAAAATATTTTGTTTTTTATAAAAGACTTTTATATATAAATCCATATCAAAATTACTGACCAACGAAAAATTATGTTTAAAGATAAAAATAAAATATAAAAATAATAAATCAAAATTTGCAGTCTTGAAAAAGTTATCAGTTATCAATCACATATTCCACCAATTCCTGTATGAATTATCGGATCAAATGAAAAACTAGTTAGCTAAGTAGATCAATACAGATGAGTATCTTATTTTTTTTTCTTCTTTAATAGCCTTTTCCCTTTTTCATTCTTGGACGGAGGCTTCCCCTTTTAAATTTGTCAGTGCTTAGGGGATTTGAAGCAGAAACTTCCACCCTAACTAGACGAAGAGGAAGAGGTCTGGTTTTATGTAAGGAAAGAGAGAAGAATAAAGAGGGAATAAATACCCTTGTTTTGATAGAACATTAAAGAATAAGAATTGACCAAGGCTCGATAAGAAAGATTTAAAGAAAAAAATTCTCGAGAAAAATCGAAAAAATTGAATGGTTGCGGACGACGTATAAAATAGATTCGAATACCCAAGAAAACAAATAAATTCTTATAATTGGGAAATATTAATAAGAGGAGCATAAAATCAAAGAGTTGATAAAATTTATAAAAATATACTGACCAATGAATAAGATTTTATTCAACTTATGAAGGTACAAATATAAAACGGATCCTTACGTGGTTTGCTTGCTTGTAGAATTTTTGGCAATATAAAGTTAAATAGTACCTGGAGCCACCGAGCGATGCTCAATAACTTTTTGCTTCAGTTAAAAGTTATATATTAATATTATTTTTAATTTAAAATTCTGATAAATACAACCCTGTCACTGGACCCCCCCCCCCCCCCCCACCCCCATACCACCCCCGCTATGCCTCCTGGACTCCCACCCCGAACCCCAATTTCATCAAAATCCGGTAGAGCCGTTTCAAAATAAAAAAAACATACAAATATATAAATATACAATGTTTGCTTGTTTAATAAGAGTAGTAGCTGGAGCCACCGAGCGATGTACGATAACCAAATTAAAAAATACAAATATATAGTACACGCCCCAAAAAGTTGTCAGCAATCTCATCCCCTACAACTTTGCTTATTATAAAATTTGCCGTAGAGTTAATAGTTTAGGAGTTATTTGATAATTTCCATTAGTGCGCCCCCCCAAACCCCCTTTTGGGGTCAAAATATCAAAACGTTATATAGCTATAAACGTAAGTTAGAAGACATCTGATCCAAATATGAAATTTCATAATAATCCCTTCAGCCGTTTTTACGTGAATCGTGAGCAACTTTTCGCGGAAACCACGGAAACAGACAGACAGACAGACAGGAATTTTGTTGAGGGTGTTTTCGTTCATAACTTTGCTTGAAACGTGTGCAACCAAAATTTGGCGTGATTTGGAGCAATGTACAGACAAAACCTTAATTTTATATATATAGATAGATAATGATAATTATATCTATCTTTTTTTATTCAAAACCGACGTTTCGTAGGTTTATTCCCTCCTTCTTCAGGGTTTTGAAAGGTCAGTGAAGGAAATACAATGTGACATTCCCCTCTGTCTCCCTCTCTCAGTGGCAGTAACAATATTATACAGTTTCTGCTGAGAATGAAATACTGTATAATATTGTTACTGCCACTGAGAGAGGAGACAGAGGGGAATGTCACATTGTATTTCCTTCACTGACCTTTCAAAACCCTGAAGAAGGAGGGAATAAACCTCCGAAACGTCGGCTTTGAATAAAAAAGATAGTTATAATTATCTCTCTTTTTTGAACCTTGGACTGCCTCATCAAAATCCATTAAATTCACTTATCAGTCCGTCTCCAAAAACTACTTCAATCGTATTATTTATAGTTTATAATAGGAAAATAAGGACAATTTTTTGTGTGACTTTTTTATTTATCAGCCAACGTTTCGTCGACTTTGCCGACTTGTTCAGGGCTTCAAATAGTCATGTGACGGATTTCGTCTAAATTTTCTTGTTATCTTCGTTACCATTGAAGACCATCAGAACACAAATTTCAAAAAATATTTGGCACATTCACAAAAAACAATTTTTCTTTCCATTAGACATATATTTTTAATAAAGTAGAAAAATGGAAGATAGTATAATTTTAGTGTTAT
>JAKCPI010013875.1:0-43362 GCA_023213315.1 Euborellia annulipes
TGCATTTGTGAAAGAACTACCTTAAGTTCCTCTAACAAACAGTTCACTAGGGAAAAAATAAATGGCAAAATTTCTTGATTTGTATAATTTTTTTAAGCCATTGGGAATTAACACTTCAATCTCTATCCCCGTGCCACCGACAATGATTAATATTTCAATTTTTATGCACATTGTACCGGGTGATTCAATAAGGGTGACGAGGTACCGTATCTCAGGAACTAATAATCGTAGAAGTTTGGAAAAAAAATCCTTCAGAGGAAATCGGACCGAGAAAAATTGCTGGAAATATTTTTAAAGTTCAATGTATTTTGTGATTAGATGAAGATAAGAACAAAGTTTTAAACTGTTTTTTTTTTGTCCATGGCATGCTTGACTACGAAACTTAAAAAAAAAATTGAAAACTCAATTACCTATTTTGTTTCTTTAATAAATTGGTTAGTAAAATATTCTTTAAGCAATAACTGTTAAACGAATAAAGATATCGACATGCGGTTTGAACATATTTTGTTGCAAATTTGATCTACTTTCTGAATCTAATAAAATAATTATACCGGTTCCATTTAAGATTTTGGAGGCAAAATTAGTAAAACGTTTAACTTTATAAGACACGCCCCTTAGCGGGGGCGGCAAGAACTAGAATGGCATGGATGTTTTTTATTTTATTCACCAAACCTTCCTTTCTTGAACCAGACCTTGTTAACAAATTTCCGTTAAGTCAAACTTAAGTTATAGACACTAGAGTCCATAAAAGTTTAGCATCCCTCCCGCCTTTATTTTACGTCCTACAATAAAAAGTCATTTATCAAAAAGATGGACTATTATGGTGGCATTAACGTGAGAGTATTCATTTCTAAACTTATATTGGAAAATTTTCGAGAAAATTGCATTTTTTATACGATCGAAGCTATTTAGCCACCTAGCGGTGGACGTATGAACTTAAAAATATTTCCAGCAATTTTTCTTGGGTTGATTTCCTCTGAAGGTTTTTTTTCCCAAACTTCTACGATTATTAGTTCCTGAGATACGATACCTCGTCACCCTTATTGAATCACCCGGTGCTCTTTTGTTTTCTCGAATTTTTTCCATTGGCTTATCTAAAATCCATCAATAAAATTAATAGTTAATATAATAATGGGGACATTTCGAATGCGTTATTAAGCAATTAAAAAATATTTAATGGAAAATTTTATTATTATATGAAGTGTTTTTCCCACTTATACTTTATTTATTTATCTCCAGAATATTTTCCAGATTATTATTTATTAATTTATATATTAAAAAAGTCTTGAAATTTCACATTTTTAAAATGAATTAAACGAATGGATCTAAAAATAATCCAGCCGCCAATGATGGCAATACAAAAACTACCTTTGAGCATTAAATAAATAAAAAAAGTAAATAAATAAATCCAATTAAAAAAAAAATAGAAGGAAAAAAATGACCAATAAATTACTAATTTTACTACTAAGTCTGAGACATGAAAATAAACCTTTTTTCGTTTGATTTATAAAAAAAAAAAAAAGATCAACGCAGCCAGTACCCCTCTTCTTACTCTCCGTCTAAATATACCTATACCTATAGGCAACGATCTATATTTAGATAAATAATTGGAGTGATTGATGTTTCTCTGAATGGTTTATTTCGCTTTTAAAGCAATGAATACATAAATGTTTTAGATCCCACAGGCTCTACCTTAATAAAAAAAGAAATAATTAAATAAAAAAATCTGAATTTTTTTTTTCTGAAATTCATTTATATCCACTTTAAAGCTTTTTTTTTTCAGAACTTTTACTTACAAAACCGATTCATAAAAAAAGGGATCAAAAGATTTTAAAGTATCAAAAGAGGGAGATTACCAAGGGGGAAATGTGGTTAGTTAGGGGTGGAGGTTTGAAAATAGAAATTTCGAGATCAAAATCCAATTAATCTCCGTGAATCATAGTGGTAAAAATCCAAAATAAAATCCTCATATTTTAAATATTTTTATCTAATTAGTTATCCATTATCAAATAAACAAATGATAAAATAAGTAATTGATGACTCAAATTATCAATATGTTCCCATCAGCGAATAGTTTGAGCTTATAGAAAGTTGAAATTTGACACATTGTGGGCCAAATTTCGGCACAGCTCAATATAATAATTATATATTTTTTTTTCTGATTTTCCCACATTCTTTTTTTTCAACCTCATGTTGTAAAGCTAGAAAACTTAGATTTTAATGAGTTCTCATTAAATCAATATTTTGGCACGAAAACGAATTTTTCAAGGCCCTCCCATCTTAAGATATCGTGGCTATCAGTCTTTGCAAATTTTGGTTTTATTAGCGAACAATTCTATTTTTTTCTGCATTTTTTCAACTTGAAGTTGTGAAGATAGAAAAACCAAAATAAAATTGGCTCAGTGTTTTTAAAAGATGCAGATTTTGACACCAAAAGACGAACACTCCAAGACCACACCATTCTTTTGAGTTATCGTGGGTATTGGGAATCCAGAGACCAGCCACTGACAAACGTGCTTGCAAATTATTTTCTGAGACATTCCTAAACAAGAATAAGCTTTAAAATTTTTTTGAGCGAATTAAATGTTCTGTCCGCCCGGCGAGCCAAGCTAAGCTATTTTTCGATTAATACTTACGGGCATTCACTTATCGCTCAAAAAATAGTTACAAACAGCATCAGAACTAGTGATGAGCAAAGCAAGACCAAGACCAAAACCAAGACCAAGACCAAGCTCATCACTAATTTAATATGGGCAGAGGGTGTGTTTGTAAAGTCTTCTCTTTATAGGGTGTTTAGAAAGTCCCTATTGTTAGGGCTCTCTTGTGCCGAGTGCTGTGTGGCGCTTTGATGCCGCGCCCCCCATCAAGTCGATGGGGTCCTAACAATCTTGCGTATGCAGAGTTGTAGGTTGCGTGTTCATATAGGGTGTGTGCAGGGGAGGGGCTGCTGGATGGCGGTGGCCCCCCCAGATTCGAATGTTCGAATCCCATTCGCTTCTCCAGTCGAATCGAGTCGCTTTAATTATAGCATGGGTGAATATATTTCACTCATGCAAAAGCGACTCAACGATCCGACTGAGTCATCTAGCGGCCGTGTCTCAAGGCTCGTCGCTATGAGCGAGAGCGGGCCGCTACACCCTGATCACTTTTAAGAAAAATATTATTATTGATTTGTTTTTGAGTATTAGATAATATTAGTGATGAGCAAAATGATCCAAGACCAAGACCAAGACTGCAAAACCAAGACCAATTCTGCTCATCACTAATAATCAGAACATGCTTAAGAATTGCTATACATGCTCAAATTTGTCATAATGAGTTTTTTACAAATTGCAGAATATGAGAAAAGTCTTGGCTTCTAAAGGATGAAAAAGGGTGTTTGAATTTTTTTTTTTTTTTTTTTTTTTCATTTATCTTTGAAGTATATAGGTAATATATATAAGTATATTTTGAACCAACAGATACTGAGCCTTGAAATTTAAACCTCTGAATTAAACGATTTTTGTGATTGAAAGTCTGCCCACTCACTCTAATTTTAATTATTTCTAGCTCTTTAATGAATCATGTTCATTTTAATTTAATCAAATAATTAATTAAATAACGAGGAAATTCAACGCGCTTCATATTTCCATCAAAAGGGGTGCATGTATTGTCTCATTTTTTCCCCCTAAATTAAATATTAGTCGATTAAATAAGTATGATGTGTCATTTGATTCAGATCACAGCGAAATTTATTATGTTGGATTTCATTATTCTTCAATTAATTTATTTATTAGTTTGTGACAATATTAACAGCTGTCGTATGTTAAAAGTCCAATTATTATTTTTATAATTGAAGCTATCAAAGCTCACATTGATGAATTTGACATTCTCGGGGAAAATATGAAAATTTATTATTATTTTCTAGTATATTTAAATGCCTACCAATTAATCACGCAACGTAAAAGATTAAATAAATGAAATTCAAAATTCATATAGACATTAGGTATTAATTGGAGAGAAACAAAGAGGTTGTCCTCTGCTTGTTGCAAATAAACATACATACATATATATCGAAATTATATATCTGTATATATATTATTTATTTGTTTGAGACTATAGTTTCGAAGGCTTGGCCTTCATCATCAGTCTTTTTATTTATAAATTATTTTTTAATTTTAACTGGCTCCCAGCTAAGTAAAGATCAGAAAATTTTCAATATCCATACGGTATTGACCCTATGAAAAATAATATTTATAATTAAAAAAGACTGATGATGAAGACCAAGTCTTCGAAACTATAGCCTCAAACAAATAAATAATATATATATACATAAATATAATTTCGATATATATGTATGTATGTTTACAAGGGCGGATCCAGGTGGGGGGCGGAGGGGGCGACCGCCCCCCCCCCAGAACCCGTGCCTTTGGCAAAAAAAATTTGTCAAAAAAAAAAACATTTATTTTTTGAAAAAAATTTTTAAAATTGAAAATAAAGTTTTATATATGTGTGTGTGTGGGGGGGCGTCTCTGTTCCCCCCCCCCCCCCGCTTGGACAATTCGATCGCGACACCACTTTTTTGAGATAAAAAATATATGTTCTATACATCGGGCACCTTATATACATTCTCCCCTCCCCATAAAAAATTCCTGGATCCGCGCATATGTTTATTTGCATCAAGCAGAGGACAACCTCTTTGTTTCTCTTTATGAATCAACAACTCTGCTACTCTCGGCAAAATAAAATTTTTTTCAATTACTTACCTGAATTCGGATATCTCAGTAGCTAAAAGAATAAAGAGCGTCGCTCTTTTAAAAGCAAGACACGCGAGGATCGGATTCGAAACTTAGGTGATCACTTAAAAAAAAAAATGTTTATTTTATAATTTTTGTATTTTGTGTTAAATCATGGATTTTCTAAGTTTTTGTAATAGTGAGGACTTCTTTTTTAGAGTTTTTATTAACATTATTTATGGTGGAAAAGATTGAAACGATTTTTCTTTAAAAAACAGATTTGCGTAGAAAATTTGTTGTGAAAGCAATAGGTTTTTGGCGGGGGGTGAATCGCTGATTGGAGATTAGGTGTATGCCATCTTTGGAATTATGTGGATGTATTTTGGAATTCATTAGATAATCTATTAGTCTTCTACTTGGAAATAAAAATGGGAAGTAGGTGTGACAGGGGATATTACGGTCGCGGTTCACCCTCGGTTGGTGGTATAATAAATGCTTTTTTGATAGCACTACTATCCTACTTTTTCATTTTTTTTTCTCTATAATAATAAAAATAATTTTTAAGAAAAAATAAAAACCGACTTCAAAAAATTAAATGCAACAAATAAAATACACTAAAAGGTATAAAATAACTTATTAACTTATTATTAATTATTAACTTATTTAGTTACAACTAAACTACGAAATATTAACACGAAATTACTTTTTGAAGTCGGTGCCAAACAAACTATACCTATAAGCGAGCGTACCAGCCAAACGTACTAAGTAAGATCCGTCGAGTGCGATTCATAAAAGGTATATGTTTGGCACCGACTTCAAAAAGTAATTTCATGTTAATATTTCGTAGTTTAGTTGTAACTAATAATAAGTTAATAAGTTATTTTATACCTTTTAGTGTATTTTATTTGTTGCATTTAATTTTTTGAAGTCGGTTTTTATTTTTTTCTTAAAAATTATTTTTATTTTTCTCTTTTTTTAGTGATGTTATTAATAGTGATCATATCATCAGAACTTGACCAAATTAATATGACACCATCCCTAAGACACCCCCTTTCGGATAAAAAAAGAACCATCGAAATCGGTTCATAAACAAAGAGGTTAGGTCTAAACAAACCTAATAAAAAAGGTCTAATACCTATGAAAAAAAAACGAAAAAAAATGGGACCAATCGGAAGCTAGACTGGACCCAATGCAAAAAAAATTTTCAAAATCGGTTGACAATTGGCGGAGATATGAGGTAACATAGGCACAAAAAAAAAAAAATTCAGTCGAATAGAGAACCTCCTCCTTTTTTGAAGTCGGTTAAAAAGATATAGGATATGGGAACACCCTTTAAAAGGACCAAGTATGATCCGTCGAGTTCGATTCGGGAAAATGTGAACTATATGTTTGACCCGACTTTTTTTTATTATTCATTCATCCCTGGCCTTTTAGTCATCAGATACAGATTTTTACAATTAAAATTGAATTGATAACATAAAAAGTAAAATACAAATACAGTGCAATACATAAGTCAGTACAATACCTAATCTTCGAACTGATTACTTTATTATGATTTTAGTGCATATTTATGTTTCTTGGAGAAGATCAATGGTTGTTTATTTATTTCGAGCGATTCTTGATAAAATTTTTTTATAAAAATTACTTCCAGATGATGATGGGTTTTAGTTGTCGATGGTCTAAATAACCTTTTATTTTCACTGAGTGCCTTTCCATTAAAAATTTTAATATTACTTTTGATATGGCCTTAATGAAAAATTTTCTACTTTCGGCATCATCTGAAATTATGATTTTATTATCGCGTGTTTATACTAAGTGTTTACTTTTCGTCTGGTTTTCCAATTCCCTGTAATTTTCTTCTTTTACTAATGTCTCCCCTTACATATGACAGAATCTGATAACGGCGAACCTGAGATGGCTCCTTAGCGACAGGCGCTATTTCTCTTGTTCCTCACGCCTTCTTTCATTAAATCCAATGTTAACACTTGCTTGCTCCCTTTTTCGTTGTTCTGAGGCGCTTCATCCTTGGTCCTATAAGACTGGCTGGTCATTTTGGCCTAATGTAGTAAGTTGAAGTATTGTAAAGGCTTCCCCTAGTACTTACCCTAGTTCTCAAGGTTTCTCACTTCCCAAAATTAATGTCTTTAACTGGATTGGAATGAAAATGCTATTTGTTATTTATTTTCAGTAGTTAATTATAAAAGGACAGTGGTATAGCTAAGTTTATAATTAGCGCACCCCCTTTCCTCCACTAAGGCTATATTTTTACCTGATACTCTGTTGTTACCAAACAAATTTTTGAATCATTAGATAATATATTACTTTTGTGAATGAACCGAAAAATGACTTAACTCATATTACAATGAATTTCATCATCATCATCATCATTGAGTATACAGTCCTAAGACTGGTTTGATGCAACAATCCGTCTCCACTCGACTCTGTCCCCCGCCAGCTGTTTGACCTCTCTAAATGTCTGGCATCCCATATCCCCAATTATTTGGTTGAAATATTCTAATCTGGGTCTTCCCTTCCCCTTTTCTTTCCCACCTCCCCCTCCAAGATATCCCTAAGCAGTCCCCCATGTCTCAGTGTGTGCCCCATCATCTGACCTCTTCTCTTCTTCAGACTCTTCCACAAGGTTCTTCTTTCTCCGATTCTTCCAAGAACTTCTTCATTTGTAATTTTATCCATCCATTTGATATTCATCATTCTTCTGTAGCACCACATTTCGAAAGCCTCCAATCTCTTTCTCTCCGCTTTTCCAATTGTCCAGGTTTCACACCCGTACATGGCTATGCTCCATACATATGTCTTCAATAGCAACTTCCTGTTTGCTAAGCTGATTGAGGAGGAGCATAGTAGTTTTTGTTTTGAATTAAACCCCATTTTTGCTTGGGCAATTCTTGATTTAATTTCGTTTTTGCTCCTCCCATCCCATGTTATTTTACTTCCTAGGTAGCGGAATTCCTTAACTCCTTCTAGGTTTTTCTTGGTTAATTTTGATGCATTCCTGTCTCGTTTGTTCTTTTTTTGTACATACTAGGACCTTGGTTTTATTCTTGTTTATTTTCATTTTGATTTCTTCTATTAGGATTTGGTTAATTCCATTCAGGGCGTCCTCTAATTCTTTTTTATTGCTTCCTAGAAGGGCAATGTCATCGGCAAATCTTAACATAGCGATCTTTTGACCTTGGATTTCGATACCTGTATCAATTTTGTCTTTGAATTCTTTAATCGCTTCTTCTATGTATAAGTTGAAAATCATCAAAAAAACTAATAAATAATTATTATTAGATAGGTAGAATTAACAACTACAGTGTTTCTCAAAGTGTGTTCCGCGGAACCCTCGGGAACGGCGAAACTGCCAAGGGTTCCGCAAAAAGATTCACTGCACGTGAAAAAATTCGTAGAGTTCAAAAGGAAGGTGTATTTTTGGATTAGCTATGGTGAATCCCATTCCCATAACAACGCTTTAACTCGAACCACAAGATTGACGGGTTCCACGCTTTCCCTCCAAACGGAAAAGGGTTCCGCATTCGAAAAAGTTTGGAGAAACACTGATCTACTAAATGATTTGTTTTTATGGTAGGGTATATAAATTCTCACCAGATGATAAATTAGGTTGCATAGATTCAAGGGCACTGGAAGAGGAACCATATTTAAAAGGGTGTAAAGTAGACTGATTGAACCATTTATTAGCTCACTGAATGCCAAAGACATGTCCAGACCTAGTTTTACTCGCATTAGAAAGCCATTGAGAAACAAAAGAGAAACAAAGAGGTTGTCCTCTGCTTGATGCAAATAAACATACACATATATATAAGAAGATATATCTGTATATATATTATTTATTTGTTTGAGACTAATTCGAAGAATTGGTCTTTATCATAGTCTTTTAATTAAAATTTGGGAATGGATTTTAAGTCTGCCAGCCAGTAAAAGAACATCACATTTTCAATATCCATACGATGTTGACTCCATGAAAAACAATATTTGTAAATTAAAAAGACTGATGATGAAGACCAAGTCTTCGAAACTATAGTCTCAAACAAATAAATAATATATATATATATATGTATGTATATATATATATCATACCTTATATATATATATATATATAAATATATATATATACAGATATATCATCTCGATATATATGTGTGTATGTTTATTTGCATCAAGCAGAGGACAACCCTCTTTGTTTCTCTTTATTGTTTAAAAAACCTCATGAATACTTTTCCATCTCTTAAAAGAGGCATATTAAGTAAAACTCAAATCTTGCGCTCTGATTAATTAATTTTTTTAATTATCTATTTCTTTTTCAAATCTACAATAATAAATTCGTCAAATATTTGTGATTTATGTGTGTAGAAAGATTTTAGTGTAGAACTATTAGGGGTTTTTTTCATTTATTACTATTTGTTCTATTATATTATTATTTCTCGGGTTAACATTTGGGAAGGAATTAAATTGAAATAGAAATAGATATGTACAAATAAATAAGAGGACAGCCAGTATAAGTAGCAGCCGTACTGTTTTACCGGGAATGGATAAAGATTTCAATCGAATGGAGTCGTTTTTTCTTATATCTTTCATAAAGAATTCGCTTTTTTTCCCCTCATTTTTCTCAAAGACATATTTGGCTGACAAGAGGAGGCAAAGAAAAAGAGGGTGAAAGAGAAACAGGAATGTCAATCCATAGGGGGTTGATATTTATTAATAGCTGTCCTCCCTCATTGCTATTGACCTTTTTTAAGTGTTTATGGAAATTCGACCTTTGATGTTTATAATTGCAAATCAAAAGAAGATGTAAAAGTGTGTATGACGTTGACATCGTTTACGTATTTATGTCAATCGTTTGGACATGATTGGATTAACATAAAAAACAAAAAATAAAAAAATATACAGACAGCAGGCAAACGACACAGCCATCAATTTATATGGAAATAGACAACGGAGAGTGTGTGTGGATGCCTGTTATAAACAGACTTAAATTATGTATATCAATAGATGGATGGCTGTTTTAGTGTATGAATTAGACTAATTGATGGACAATGGATCCGAAAGAGACAGAAAATAACCATGCCGATAAAAAGTTTTCTAAAAGACAGGGCCATACTCTTGAAGCTCGCCAGGCGGCAAAATATCTACTTCCTTTTGGTTATTTATGTTTAGAAATGTCGAAAATGTGGATGGAAATAATTTTCAAGCATTATGCAATTGGATGTTGATGAAAGCAGTCCACGGTGGTTGTAAAAAAATAAGACTATAGAGGTTTTATTATTTTACATTTATTTGTTAAACCGACGTTTCGGAGATTTATTCTCTCCTTCTTCAGGGTCTATATAATTGAGGGGAAGACGAACATTAATTAGTATTGGGATTTTCACAAGTGACGAATTCATAATTAAAAAAAAAAAAAAAAAAAAAAATATTAATAATATGTAAATATATTAATGACGTTCCGAACTATGTTTTTTAAAAAGGAAAAAAAAAAAAAAAAAAAAAGAACTTTGTATATATTTTGTAAAAATTTTGGGACTGATAATGACCATATTTATAAATTTGTAAATAATTGTAATATAAATTTAAAAAAAAAAAACCAACAACTATACCGATATGCGCAACGATATTCTGCGCATCCAATGATTGGTGGGGACATGTTATACATTCATTCATTTATATATATCTCATTAACATATGGATCATCAATTGCTTTTTACTTTGTTTTCTATTCGAGATGAAAAAGAATTTTTATAATGTTTTTTTGGCATTGTCAAAGGAGACAGAAAGTAACTATGTTTTGAACTACTTTCATTGACTTTTTGTTGTAAGTAGATTTATGATTATTATTTTTGTTTTGTGTATATTGTTTTTATATTATGAATGACTTGTGAAAATCCCAATACTAATTAATGTTCGTCTTCCCCTCAATTATATAGACCCTGAAGAAGGAGAGAATAAATCTCCGAAACGTCGGTTTAACAAATAAATGTAAAATAATAAAACCTCTATAGTCTTATTTTTTTACAACCACCGTGGACTGCTTTCATCAACATCCAATTGCATATTTATACCAGTCCGTCTCCTAAAGAAAATCTCTATCAATTCAAGAATTATTTTTTATCTCACAATACCTACGATAACTGAAGAACAAAATGTTATAGAAATTAGTTCTAGTATTCATAGATAGACGACTGTGGGTCAGTGGTTAGAGTGTCGGGCCGCTGGCCTGAAGTACGCTGGTTCGAGACTGAGTCTCGGCAGATATTTGCAGTCGCCTCCTCTTGGAAAGCAATGGCAACCTACCAAGAGTATAATTGCCTAGTAACCTCTCCAAACTAGCCGTTCGGAACCGGCGTTAAAAAGTAGGTCCCGTATATCTGTGTAAAAACAGCTAAACACACTCAGCACAGGTATATGTGGAGAGGAGCCGAAACGTCAGGGAGACCTGATATGGCACTTAAAGAAGAAGAAAGTATTCATAAGCAAAAATCAATGCGAAGGTTCTCTGCTTGATGCAAGTAAACATGACCTATAAATGGTATATACTATATATATAATTTATTTGTTAGAGACTATAGTTTCGAAGGTTTGATCTTCATCATCAGTCTTTTTAATTAGAAATATTCTATCTGTTATTTCTCATGGGTTCAAATACCCGATTGGATGTAGGTAAATTCGTTTTGTTGTAATAGTAAGCTGGTCACTTAACAAACGCTATTATATTAGTGCTCATGCTTGTATTTAAACAGTAGCAGGATTAAGATTTCGAAAGAAAATCTTGAGATTGCCTTCAGATCCGAATGTTATAATTAATATTTTATTATTTGCCAAAGGATTGTATCAATTTCTTTGCAAATGTTTGTATTTACAAAACAGGAACTGGTTTGATTTTGGATTTTCAGAATTTCCAGTTGAAAAATGAAGATTATCATAAAAAAAATTATGAATACTTGTAGTTTGTAAGTGAGGCTGAAATTTGGCAGAAAAAGTTGGTTTTTGGCTTAGCTCCTCCTTTATCCCAAGTTTCAACTTTCTTTTAGATGAAAATTGTTATTTTGATAAAAACGTATCGAGTCAAATTTTCTCCAATTTTATTTATTTTTCCACTATTTCTAACTATTAAATATCTGGCTTTTATTGAACATTCCTTCTTCTAGTGGAAGCATGATCCCACGAGTTTGTTTTTGAGGCGCCACTGCGCAATTGTTATAATTATGACCTCCAAGCCCGGGATCGAATCCCGTTCGCAAATTCCATTTCTGTTAATAATTAAATATGCCTCATCATATACAAAGAAAAGTGTGAAATCAAACCAGTGAAAAATTTTCTATTGCATTACTACAGGATTATTTTAGTATAATTGTACAATGTACATTTTTATCAAAAAAGGTCAAAAAGTAATTAAAGATTGTATTTTACCTTAATAAGTAATTTAAATTTATTTGAAGCAATTTAAGTATCTCTCTATAGTTAAAAAAATATTAGGGATGATGACAAAATTCAGTAAAACAATCACTCGCTTACATAGCTTTAGGTTTATTTTAAATCCTTTGTCAGCACAATGGTTTTTGATGTTTGGAGTAGTTGTTTTCCCGACAATACTAGCAAAAGTTAATGCTGGGGTATATAGAAAAGATAATAAGGATTCATAATTCATAAGCATAAAACTTTTTGCTGTTTATGTACCGATTCTAGCCAATCCCGTGCTCATTTGACAAATCTGGCACGATTGTAAGAAATTGATTATTTTTATATTAAAATGACAGATAAAAAATTCATTTTTAAAGTTAAACAATTTTTCTATAAAAATCGTTTTGTTATTTTTTAACAAATGTAATTAATGTCCCCCGTTACACCTTATGAAAATGATAATTTTTGAAAAAATCTAACTCAGTACAATGAATCTTGTAAATATTGCATCTATAGTTGTTCCTGTTTTAGTTGTCGCAGAGTTTGGATCATTATTCATCTTTAAGTTAAATTTGCCTGTAAGGAAATCAACCAATGGCTTAGATTTCTCATCCTTAAAATTGCAATCAAAATCTCCACCTAAAATAATTGGCATAGCATGTTCATTACTTCCCGTAAATTTTGATCCATATTCTGAATAAATCATTAGCGGTGATCTTGCAATGAAATTTATTTATCTTTAACGCTATGTCCAGGAGATATATAAATTGCTATCAGAACTAGAGTTTGTCCATTTTGCAAGTCTCATAAAAACTACAATTTACACGATTTATTTGTAATCAGCAGAAAGGATTAAAACGAAACAGCTGATCGCAACGGATATTGAAATATTCCAACAAGTGGCTGCCCTGACAGGAGACCAAAGTGTGTATCAATTCCGCCTACGTGGTGGTGGTGTGCTGCCTTCTCGTACCACAAAATCAGCTGGTCGGTAAGTGCTAAGACGGGTGTATGGACGTCGGAAAACAAAAGCTTAGCGCTCAAAAAAAGGTCAATGCCGGCCTACCACAGAACAGACAATAAGGATTCATAATTCATAAGCCCAAAACTTTTTGCTGTTTATGTACCGATTCTAGCCAATCCCGTGCTCGTTTGACAAATCTGGCACCATTGTAAGAGATTGAATATTTTTATATTAAAATGACAGATAAAATACATTTTAAATTTCTATAAAAATCGTTTTGTTATTTTTTAACAAATGTAATCAACGCCTACGTTACACCTTATGAAAATTATAATTTTGAAAAAATCTAGCGCATATACATCTTTCGCTGGTTAAATAAATGCGCTGTTGCCAAATTGTTTTTAGTGTAAATTTTTTTTATACATTTTTCATTATTTATTCATTATTATCTCAGAAACTGTGTTGTAACTATGAATCAAAATTGTCTTAAAATATGTATTGGTTATTGTTTAATGTTGGTTTAGTTTTTTATAAAAATGGTAAGAAGGGTTTCTTAATTATAATTAAATATGTATGTAAATTTTCCGATATCCCGTATAGTGCAATGTATAAGAGTCTGAAAAACTCTATTTTTGAAATTTAATATCTCCGGAACTATATTGTTCATAAATTTCGTTTTGCCACCAATCGATGCAGAAGTATTTAAATAATAATCTGTCTAAATTTCAAAAAAATCCTAAGAAAACCCATTTGGCGGAACAACTACCTTAAGAGATGAACTTTATGAAGTATTTTAATTTCAATTCGACTTTAATTTTTTTGAATTCTAAATAATTTTTATATTTATATATAGCAGTGGTTTTTAACAAATCAGTCAGAGCCTAGAAAGTCAGTCTGTGTAATGCAGATCAATAATCAAATTAGTTAAAGGCTCGAATAATCACAGCAAGGCTTTGGTTTAATATGGCCTACTGGTTATAAGTTTAAAGTAAAGAAAACTTTGAAAATTTTTTTTAGAAACTTTAAAATTTAAAATATAAAAAATACTAGGTAGGTTTTTCACATAAATATTTATCTAAATCACATGTTATTTATTGTCTAATTTTAATAAAATCATGTTTGTGTGGGGGAATTTTTTTTTTTTGAAAAGATTTTGTAACCTAAAAAAAGCCACGATATTTGTCTAGAATTTACAATAAAATCCTATGTTGGTGGGGAATTTTTTTTTTAAGATTTTGTAACCTAAAAAAAGCAACAATATTTGTCTAGAATTTTAATAAAATCCTATGTTTGTGAAATTTTTTTTTTTTAAAGATTTTGTAACCTAAAAAAAGCAGCGATATTTGTCCATAGAATTTGGAGGCCATTGGAAGCTCTGGTTTTATTCAGCAGCCTAGCTGACTAGACTATTCATTCAGACATTAAAAATCTATTTTTTTATAATTTCACTAATTTCCCCACTAAAAAACACTGTAGACATTGCCTATCTTCCCCTTCGCTGCAGATCCGCCCTTGTTGAATTCAATTAAGGTCATTACGACATTGGTCTCCAGTTTAGCCAAAGAAGTATAGGATCTAATATTTAATAAAATAAGTTAAAATACAAATGAAAAATGAATAGTATGGAAACCGTAAATTTCTGAAATAAAAACAATTATAAAAAAATAATTAAATACAAAATTTAGTTTGATTTATTCAATTCAGCTGATGATAAGTCGTGTATGATTTGGCAATGCGTTGTATTAATACTGTAAATTTATAATTTTCCCATTAATATATTAAAGAATAATTAACATATTAACGAGAATTGTTTTTGATTGCGCTTTTTAAACAAGATATATATTGCGAGACTACTGCTGGTTGAAGCTATTGGAGTCTGCTGAGTCTTAAGTCTGGACCAAGAGAGAATGAAAAAGATATAATGTTAATGAGAAAATTATAAATTTATTTAACTTCATTATTTCAAGTTAGAAATATATAAGTTCAGATATTATTTTCACTTAATATTTGACAAAAATCACCTGCATTCGATTCGCGATTGAATCAAATATAGGAAACATACGATTTATTAATACTGTTTATAAAGATAAGAGTAAATAAATATTATATTTAATATTGATTTACTATGAGTTAAGGATACTAGGTCACTTATTTCACATTAAAAAATTAAAAGATATAAATTTTTTTTTTCTTTTTCAATATATATATTTCGGGCTATCAACCCATCTTCAGGAAGTACAGAAAGTAACAGAAATAAGTGACCTAGTATCCTTAACTCATAGTAAATCAATATTAAATATAATATTTATTTACTCTTATCTTTATTAAAGATGTTTCACCTTGCACCAACACCACAATCTCTACTAATTAATACTGTTTATGTTTACATCAAACAGCATTTATGTGATTTTTTAAAGTAAATATCTAAGTAAATACGTCGGTCAATCATATATTTTATTGCAAAAAAAAGAAACCGGCATGTTTCAAAAAGCGAATTTTATTTTTTTTTTTAACTTTATCTAGGAGAAAGTGTCATGATCTTAAATTTTCCATAAGACTGGAGAAAATGTTTACATTTAAAAAAAATTTATTTTCAAAAATTTGCACGCTAATGTGTGATTTAAACTTCACCAAACCATAGATAGAGACTTAAACTATTATAAAAAATTAAGTTATAGTTATAATCTAATATTTTTATTTAACATTGGCGGCGAAAGGACCTCCTCAAATCACGATACTCAAAAAGACTAAAAACAAAGTAACTATCATCACACTAGAGCAGGGGCTCGTAATTATGCACAAAACTATTCTCGATTAATAATTAATTTTTTTGAGCCCCATATCAAATTAGCTCAAGCAACCACCTCCTTTTGGAATCAGTTGTCCTAGAGAAATCTAAGTTCCAAGACTGCTATCTCTTTATTTCCAACATCTAAATAGATTTATCTCTTTATTTAATACTAGCTTCAAGGCCCGCCTTCGGCGGGCCTTTTGCTAGCCAGGGGGCTTCGCCCCCTGGACCCCCACGTGGCTGTTTTATTGATGTTTTATACACGTGTAAAGAGCACTTTCATATATCAACTCTTGTGAATTAATTGTAATAGATTGATGAAGAGGACAAAGTATATCTCTTTATGAATGAATTTAAAAAATTTATTTTTCCAGCAGAAGACAATATTTTATTGTCCCCTTCTGCTACTCAATTATTCGGCAAAAAGAACCTTTCAACTTAAATTAAAATAAAGTTTTTGTCTTGTAAAAATTCAATAAATAAGGTAAAAATCGTCATTTGGGGAGAATTATCCTATTAAAAAATTAAAAATAATAAACTTTTAAAGTTTATTATTAGATTATAGAAAATTCAGGTTTAATTAGGCTCAAAATAGGTTTTTAATAATTTCAATAGGCTGAAATTTCCTAGATTTCAAAACAATATAAAAATGGGTTTTCAAATGATTTTGTTTTCTTTAAAGAATTCTACGGGCTAATTGAATTTTTGGTTTTAATCTTTAAAATATATTTTTATAGAAATTCCAAAAGCTAATGAATTCCTTTCAGTTAGTTTAGTTAGTATAGTTTCAATAATCCTTTATAATTAACTTTGAAATAAATAAATAATATTGAAATGAATGAATGAGCTCGAATACAAAAGCCAAAAGGCTTAGTTCTTTTGAAATGGCTGAGGGTCTTAAATACAATAGAAAAAGGATGAGGTGAGATTCCCAAGGGTATTTTTAAGAAAAATTATTTTTAAATAACATATTTTATTTTAAATTAAATATTTTTCATCTATATATATAATCAAAAGCTTGGCTGGAACTTTTTTATTTTTAACCGACTTCAAAAAAGGAGGAGGTTCTCTATTCGACTGAATTTTTTTTTTTTTGTGTCTATGTTACCTCATATCTCCCGCCAATTGTGAACCGATTTTGAAAAAAAATTTCGCATTGGGTTCAGTCTACCTTTCGATTGGTCCCATTTTTTTCATAGGTATTAGACCTTTTTTGTTAGGTTTGTTTAGGCCTAACTTCTTTGTTTATGAACCGATTTCGATGATTCCTTTTTTTATTGGAAAGGGGGTATCTTAGGGATGGTGTCATATTAATTTGGTCAAGTTCTGATGATATGATCACTATTAATAACATCACTAAAAAGAGGAAAATAAAAATAATTTTTAAGAAAAAAATAAAACCAACTTCAAAAAATTAAATGCAACAAATAAAATACACTAAAAGGTATAAAATAATTATTATCTTATTTAGTTACAACTAAACGACGAAATATTAACATGAAATTACTTTTTGAAGTCGGTGCCAAACATATACCTTTTATGAATCGCACTCGACGGATCTTACTTAGTACGTTTGGAGGGTATGCTTGCTTATAGGTACAGTTTGTTTGGTACCGACTTCAAAAAGTAATTTCATGTTAATATTTCGTCGTTTAGTTGTAACTAAATAAGATAATAATTATTTTATACCTTTTAGTGTATTTTATTTGTTGCATTTAATTTTTTGAAGTCGGTTTTATTTTTTTCTTAAAAATTATTTTTATTTTTCTCTTTTTAGTGATGTTATTAATAGTGATCATATCATCAGAACTTGACCAAATTAATATGGCACCATCCCTAAGATACACCCTTTCCAATAAAAAAAGAATCATCGAAATCGGTTCATAAACAAAGAAGTTAGGCCTGAACAAACCTAACAAAAAAGGTCTAATACCTATGAAAAAAAATGGGACCAATCGGAAGCTAGACTGGACCCAATGCAAGAAAATTTTTTCAAAATCGGTTCACAATTGGCTGAGATATGAGGTAACATAGGCACAAAAAAAAAAAAAAAAAAAAATCAGTCGAATAGAGAACCTCCTCCTTTTTTGAAGTCGGTTAAAAAATAGATAGTTTTTTTAAATCTTTGTTGCAGTTTTTTTTTTGCTAGTTTAGTTCTTTTATTGTTTGGCAAGCTATGTTGGCTAACCTGAACTCTTTTTAGTTTTTCCTGAATTTTCCAATTTTCCGGGCAACTTTTCCAATTTTTTTTTACGTATTAACCTGAATTGGACTATTACGAACATTTAAAAAAAAAATTAGCCAAATCGGTCCAGGCATTTGAGAGATCTGCGCTTACAAAGAAAAAGAAATTCATTTTTATTATATAGATTTGTTCAATTTTGTTTATTATATTATAAAGACTAATAAAAAATATTTTTTAAATAAGTATATCTTTTTTTTAATTTAAAAATAAAAATAAACCTATATTATCTATAAAAAATAATAAATTGACACGTTCTGATGTGGCCATCCACTTGACTTTACCATACACTTCTGGTTGAGTTTGGTACAAGAGCCTATATTTTCATTTTTTGACCATACACCCCCCCTCCCCCCTAATTTTGGAGCTTAAAAATAAATATTTTCCTTATAATAGGTTCTTTTTATAGTATATTTCATTTTTCTTGTTTTTTTAGTAATCTCAATGCACCAAAATTTGGTTTTGATATTCACACTAGTTTTTGAGCTAGCTAGTGCTAGTCCACAAAATTTGGTAACAGACCAACAGACAGACTAACAAGACATTTTGACATAACAGTCATTATCTCGAAAAATATAATTTTTTCGATGTTCACTTATTAGGGCTTTTTTTGTAGGTCGAAACGCCATGGTTTCGCCCAATTTTTTTAACCTAAATTCTTTCAGTCGTTTTTGAGATATTTCGACAAAAAGAAGCAAAAAAAAAAACACTTTTTTCATGCACGATTACAATACTTGACCATACCCTGTATGGTAAAGTAAAAAAGCTAGAATGAATGAAGATAATTTAATTATTTTAAATAAATTTCAAAATAGATGATCTATCCATTCAAAAAAAAAAATAAAAAAAATAAAAAAATTAGCTTTAGAATGAATAAAGAAAATTAAATTATTTGAAATAGGCTGATCTGTGCATCCACATAACTTACAATAGTATAAACTTCCCACTCTTGTATTAAAATGAATAAAATAAAATATTAATTGATTTTTTTGAATTCACCCTTTCCTTGGTTTGAAGCATTCGAAAAACACTTTTACTACAGTCTTCACGATAACAATCCTTTAGCATATTTTTAGGAATAATTTAGCTAACGAATCAAAATGCTCTCAACTTGATGTTTCATTTGGTATTTTTAACTTATTTTCTTCTTGTGTCGATTTTTTTAATTCTTTTTTCAAGAAATAATATATTTTTAGCTAATTCGTTACAAAAGAATCATCTCATTGAATTTAAAGTTGTTAAGTTCAGAGGCGGGCCGTGAATTTGTGGGGCCCTGGGCTAACACTACTTGGAGGCCTACCTAATTAATCAAACTAATTGCCATTTTTCAAAAAACTCAAATGATGGCCGTTTACATAAAGAAGTTCTGAAATAGACATCTCTGTTGAAAAGAAATTGTCTTCAAACGAGGTTGGGCCCTTTATATACATGGGGCCCTGGGTTGTAACACTAAATTAAATATTTATTATATCTATCTTAAAAATAATATAAAAGGGAATTAGAAATTTAGCTAGTTTGATACTTTTTCAAAAGAACAATCTAGTTAATAATGATGAAATAAGTATCCTAGCATGAGAGCAATTTTTATTTGTTAGCTTGAAAAAGAAGTAAATCGTCGCTGATCTTACAAAACCTCGCAAGTCCGATTTTTGGTCAAATACGTTTTATACATTTATAACGACCAACTTTTCACGGCGCGTCTGTCTATTGAAAAATTATTAGTCTATTCCAATTTAATTTCGCGCTAAGGACAAATTCTTAAACCTTGTATGTGTCTAAGTCAAATTTAAATAGCTCTAAGTCTGACTTACTTAAGAGGGTTAATAGTTGTTTTTTTTGGACGTTTTTAATGAAATGAATTTAAATATATTTATTCCCAAAAAAGGATGGATCTATGCTGTGCTTTTAAAGTACATAATATATCTGCACAGGTGTATAAACGCCAACAGAATATTAAATAATTGGCTAAAGAAGAAAGATTACTACAAATAAAATAATAAAAATGTGTATACCATGGACTTACAGTCCGTATTACTTTATCCTTCACTTAAAGCGTCTCCTTTGTACTACAAAACAAAATTGATAGTACATAATTTTACAAATCGAATGTTTTCTACATTTGATTCAATCGCGAATCTAATGTAGGGAGTTTTTGTCAAATATTGAGTGAAAATAATATCTGAACAGGCTAAACGCGAAATGAATTTGGATTGTAGCTAAGTGGATCACATATTTTTCTCTCCTGGTCCAGACTTAAGACTTCGCAGACTCCAATAGCGTAATCCGCAGTAGTCTCGTGATAAATATCTTTTTCAAATAAGAGCGGTCAAAATAATTCTCGTTGACGTATCAATTATTCTTTGATATATTAATGAGAAAAATTATAAAATTTACATAATTTTACAGTTTTCGATCTTATAAACAAGGATGGTTTTGCTATTTATGGAATGAAACAGAAGGTGGTCTCACTGCTAAAGAATTTGCTACTATTTTCTGCGATTTTATTCAATTTCGTGGTTCATTTGAACCAAACGAAGAGATAATCCTATATAGCTGGGTGTCAAGGGCGGATCCAGGGGGGGCGACCCCCCCCCCCCTTATAGAGGCCCGTGCCTGGCGGGAGTGCAACACGTGCGTCGCACGCAGAGGCCAAAAACGGCGGCCAAATCGACAGGGAATTTATAACAATTTTTTTATTTATTTTTTTTTATTTTAATGAACTTAAAATATGTGAAAAAATTTTTAAAATTGAAAATAAAGTTCTATGTGTGTGTGTGTGGGGCGTCTCTGACCCCCCCCCCCCCCCCCCCACCCGCTTGGACAATTCGATCGCGACACACTTTCGAGATAAAAAGTAGATCTTATATACATCGGGCACCTTATATACATTCTACATTCTCCCCCCCCCCCCCCCCATATAAAAAATTCCTGGATACGCCCTTGCTGGGTGTACATACCAGAATCTCAATACTACAGTGAGTAATGCATTTCTAAATCTTGCTGCACAAAACAACTCAAAACCTCATAAGTCTCAAAATATACTTTTATTATAAATTCTAAATAAAATAAAGCATTAAAATCTTTTAATATAGCAACAATATTATGCTATAATAAAACAAATAATAAATATAGCATTGTATTTATATGTATTGGTGTTTAAAATGGTTTTTCTTGTTTTCTGGCAAACTATGATTATTACGAGGTTTTGTAAGATCAGCGACGATATGTGGATCCAATTTTATCGTTTCTGAATAGAATCTTATTTTTTTAATGTATAATGTCTGAATAAGAAAAAGGTTTTAAATTTAAATAAATAATACTTGTGTGGTTTTCTACATTTTTTTATTTTTTTTGGAAATTGATCATTTGCATCAATTACAATTTTTATTTGATAAAAAAAAAAATTTTTTATGTTTGTAAAATAAACTTAGAAAACTGATTTAAAATATTTATAAAAAATGAAGTATAATCTTCCAAAGAGTTTGATGGCAGATGATGAAGTGCCTGGCCGGATAAGTAGGCCAGTTTATGCGCGTATTGAACTGGTGCAGGAACTCTTATGGTACCCTATAAATATATATATATAAAAAAATAAATTATAATTTAATAAATTAATCTTACTTAAAGAGATTTATCGGTAAAAAAAAATAAAACAATAAATTGAATTATTATTATAATTTCCGTCCATAATTTGTATTAATTTGAAAGTTTATAATAGGAAAATAAGGACAAGTTTTTATGTGTGACTTTTTTATTTATCAGCCAACGTTTCGTCGACTTTGCCGACTTCTTCAGGGCTTCTACAATTATAAGAACATTATTAATATCAAGTTACAAAAGTACAATTACAATTCCAGAACAAACATGTATTAATAGTAAAAAATATTCTATTCTGATTTTAAAAACAGGGTTGCCTCATTCTATATATGTTATTTCTGTTTTATATCTAATGTAATTGTTAATATAAAAAAAAAGAAAGAAAAATTGTTTTTGTGAATGTGCCAAATATTTTTTGAAATTTGTGTTCTGATGGTCTTCAATGGTAACGAAGATAACAAGAAAATTTAGACGAATGTGTGGCATGACTATTTGAAGCCCTGAAGAAGTCGGCAAAGTCGACGAAACGTTGGCTGATAAATAAAAAGTCACACATAAAAACTTGTCCTTATTTTCCTAATATAAACTTTCAAATTAATAAATTGAATGTAGGTTAACTATTTTTTTTTTACCGATTACCAAAATGGTAACTTACACTCCAGTTGTAGTAAAGGTGAGTCAATTTATATGTTAATCGTTGAATGCGATCAGGGCTCAATCCAGTGTTATCAAAAATAACGTTATAAGAAGTTGGGCTCACCGTTCCATGACGTACTGATTGTGACACCAGAAAGAAATCATATCTGGAAATGTAAATTTTTAATTTAATTCAAATTCTTAGATATAGTTTCAGTTAAATATAAGGAAATATCTGCTCCAACAGATGATCGATATAAATACAAACACATTTAGACCAAAGTTTTACATTTTTGAATTATTATAATTTTTTTTTTTCTTTTTTAAGAAATCACCACTCAGTCTTAGAATGAAAATTGGATTTAGGGGCTTTTTCTTGATAAAAATTTACAAATTTAATGACTAGGATTAATATTTTCTTCTGGTGAAAAAATATTTAAAACTATGAGGCCCGATGAGGTAATTAAGTTTAAAATTAAGGACCCCCACCCCTTGACCCACGCCCCCTCCATACCACCGACCTTCTCCCCACCTTCGCCATTTTGGATAGTAATTTTGATTTCGGGTAAAGTGAATATCGTCGCCTTAGAGTGTAAACCTGCTAACTCACAACAAGGAAATTTTACAGGGGAGAAAAAAACAAACAAAATTTAATATTGTTGTTATGGAAAAAAATATTTTTCACATTTTTTTCTACAACTTACGATCGTAATTTTAAGTAGCAGTTTTACTTGGACGATGCTGCATCTCTTTTTCTTTCGAACGGTATTAATATCTCATATATGATAAATAAGCTGAAGTGTTCTGATGTGGCCATCCACTTGACTTTACCATACAACCTGGCCCCTCACTTATATTTAATATTTAATAAAATTATTTATAATCATGTAGGGAGGGGGTTAGTTTTTCCATTTTTAGACTCCTGGGGGGCCCACTGATTATGTATACAAAATTTGGTTGAGTTTGGTACAAGAGCCTAGATTTTCATTTTTTGACCCCCCCCCCCCCCCATTTTGGGCGGTTAGTTTTTGCATTTTTAGACTTCTGGGGTCCCACTGATTATGTATACAAAATTTGGTTGAGTTTGCTCAAATAGCCTAGATTTTTAATTTTTAACCCCCATCCAACCCCCTTAATTTTGAGTCAATATGCACCAAAATCTAATCAGCTCTTAATCTCAATGGACCAAAACTACGTGTGAAATTTGGTTTCGATATTCACACTAGTTTTTGAGCTAGCTCGTCCACAAAAATTTGGTAACGCACAGACTAACTAACAGACATATTGACAAAACAATTATTATATCGAAAAATATAATTTTTTCGATGTTCACTTATTAGAGCTTTTTTGTAGAGCGAAATACCATGGTTTCGCTAAATTTTTTTAATCAAAATAGTTTCAGCCGTTTTTGAGATATTTCGAAAAAAAGAATGAAAAAAAAACACTTTTTTCATGCACGATTACAATACTTGACCATACCCTGTATGGTAAAGTAAAAATGGAGTTAGTAGCAGGTTTACACTCTAAGCCGACGATATAGATTAACGTATCACCTTATATTTTTTGTAAATTTATTTTGTACTTGTATTGTTATGTATAAGGACACTTTTGTCGGTCTACTGATTTAAAATAAAAAATAAAAACTGTTCATAGAATTAAATGAAAATTGATATCTTTGAGAAAAAACCCATCCATACGAGGTCATCTCACTTAGGTTCTCTAAATACATATAAGATAAATACCTTTCTGGCATTGTTATTACGTCATCTACGACTGTTCCTGGAGCTGGGTTCGAAGTCCCTTTAAATATTCTTGTATTAATACGTTTTGTTACTATAATAAACGCCAATTTAAATAGTTCTTTTCCCCCATAAAATTCTTTCAATTTGCTTTTCAGCAATTCCACTTCGTGTTCAAAGACATAGGGGATTTGCCCTTCCCCAACACCATCTCTGTAAATAATTATTCTTCCGGGCATTGAGTTATTTATTTCTTCGTATTTCCTTATAGCTCCTGTAACAAATTACAACATGAGGATTAATCTAAATTCTAAATTAACTCTTGCAAATATAATAATTATAAAAATAAACAAAACTAACGGGCCATATTAAATGCAAGGTCGTTGCTGAGTTCTTCTCCAGTTGTATGGTGTGATACGGCCGAGAAATATCTTGTACATTGTCGATCAAGCGAAGCCACAAGGGCTCCGCAAGATCTTCCTCGTTGATTGGTGTCATGACAGACATCAAATCCTACGACCATCAGGTCCTATAACAATATATTATATTAATGCACACTTTTATTAAAAATACACTCAAATAATTTAATTTATATAAATAGACAACAAACATAGTTTCGATTTTGAAGATGTTCAAATTCTAGATTATGAGATGAATTGGACCAAGAGGCATTGGCGTAGTTAAGGAATTTTCCTAGGGGGGGGGGGCAGCCGCAGTGGCGCACCAGCGAGGTGTGGCGACCGCTCAACCCAAATTTTTGTTGAAAAACTGCAATTTTTTGCGAAAAATCGCAGTTTTTCGTTCATAAAATGAAAATTACTGATCCTAGGAACTTGATTCCTACCTCATTCTTTTTTTATCTTAATCACCTACCTCATTCTGTAGGAAATCTTATTGACTTGAACGTTTACTTGGACCACTTTTTTGATAATACTCTTAGATTTATAGATATCCAGCATTTTCCATGACGCTTTTGAGGATTCGGATCATATCCTGTCCGGAAAATGTAGGATATCTATAAATCAAAGAGTTTTAACAAAAAAGTGGTCCAAGTAAACGTTCAAGTCAACAAAATTTTCTAGAGAATGAGATAGAAATCAAGTTTGTAGGATGAGTGGTTTTCATTTTATGAAGGAAAAACTGAGATTTTTTTGCAAAAAATTGCATTTTTTCAAAATTTCAACCTCATTGCGGCTCGGGTTACCATTATCCAATTAATATGAAACTCTATTTAAATTGTAGCAAATTTAATCTAGTTTTAAAATGTATGAGTCTTCTTTGTTGAAAAAGTGCTCCTTCATGGTCAAAATGGGAAAAAAATCGAAAAAAGTGCGAGTTTTAGGGATATCAAAAGTGATCCTGGGGGCTGTTTTTTGGATCCCCATTAAAAATCGAACAACTGGACCAATTTTGCATTTCTTTTTTTTAATCAACGCGAAAATTTGTCCTCTTTAATTTACTATAGAACGGTTATTTATAAAATATGAACTGTTTTCGAGTTATAAGCGAAAAACTGGAAAAAATCCGAAAATTTCGAAGTTTTTCGGTCGCCAAAAGTTCCCCTCCAGACTTTCGAGGTCGCAAACTTAGATTTGGCTGCAAGGGGGGAAATTGGCTCGAAATGGTTAGTGTAAATTGCGTACAGCGTGTACAGCCAAGCCAATGCTCGAACTTGGCCTGCGCACGCTGTGGGCTTTGATTTAAATATGTCAGGCCACTCTAGGGCCACAAAAATAATCTAGAAAAAATAACTAATTAAAAATTATTTTACTAGAGCACTTTGAACCACAAATTTATTATAATACGTTGGAGTGACCAAACATAGAAAACGAGTCAACAAGAGCCCTAGGTTGTTATTGACAAAATGTTTGTTACGTTATTCACTAGACGTCTAGCCCTTAAGGTGCTATTTCGCTGCGACTGCCAACCGGTCGGCAGTCGACTACTGTTTTCACATAAAACAAGCGAACAGATATTTCGTAAGAAATGCTCAGCAGTCGGGGGTGGGCAGGAACTGTCGAGCAGTTCTAACCAAATATCTGTTTCCTTTACATTTATTTTTATGAAATGTATTTATAGAGAAACTGAATGTACTTACTTGGACCGGAATGTCAATAGACCAAGGAGTTCCTCCAATTTTACAATTTAATTGAATAGCAACTTTAGTTGCAATAGACATGATGTTTTTAGATTGTAAACTCTTTGCCAATATTACCTGGCTGGCAACTGAAAAAAAAAATTTCAAAAATCCCAATCAAATAAACATTATCACTTGTTTATAATTACTTGATCTCTTTTTTATAATTATTTGAATATATTGGCGAGTGTTTATCTTTTAAGGTAGTTGTTTTGCGACAATACTAGCAAAAAGTTAATGCTAGAGTATATAGAACAGACAATAAGGATTCATAATTCATAAGCCCAAAACTTTTTGCTGTTTATGTACCACTACTAGCCAATCCCGTGCTCGTTTGACAAATCTGGCAACATTGTCCGAGCTTGAATATTTTTATCATAGAAATGACAGATAAAATACATTATAAAGGTCGATTTATAAAACAAAAAGTTCTTAATAAGCGATTGAAAGCTGTTGCGACAATGGCTGAAGCGAAAAAACGTCAAAAAAGTACTAAAGTTAACACACTTTTTAGGTTAAATACATGCGTTGTTGCCAGCTTGTTTTTAGTGTAAATTTTTCATTATTTATTCATTATTATCTCAGAAACTGTGTTGTAACTATGAATTAGAATTTTCTTAAAAAATGTATTAGTTATTGTTTAATGTTGGTTTAGTTTTTTAGAACAATGGTAAGAAGAGTTTCTTAATTATAATTATATATGTATGTAAACTTTCCGATATCCCGTATAAGAGTCTGAAAAACTCTATCTTTGGAATTTAATATCTCCGGAACTATATTGTTCATAAATTTCGTTTTGCCACCAATCGATGCAGAAGTATTTAAATAATAATCTGTCTAAATTTCAAAAAATCCTAAGAAAACCCATATGGTGAAACAACTACCTTCGATGGTAGAATTGTATGTCAAATGAGAAGTTACTGCTGAAACAATCTAGAATACATTTTCATCAGAATGCACGTTTTTAAATCTTATTCTGGGGTGGTCTTTAAATGATCGTTTATAAGATTGGAATTAGTGTGCATTCTGATGAGAATATTTGATCAAAAATGTCTATTCTGTGAGGATTTCAGCAGAAAAATTCATTTCATTAAAATCTAAAGTTAAATAACACTTGCTCGACAAAAATTAAACAAAAATTTGTCCCCCTTAAACTTAACAATGGATTCCAGTAAGTTTTATACGCTGATTATCATGCAATTTCCGATTTTTTACAACACGTCAAAGTTTTGAGATATTGTCAAAATGACGAAAAAGGCCATTTTGACCTATTTTCGAGTCCCATTAAATATTAAACAGCAATATTTGAAATCAAAATATTTTGTTCCCGTAATAGAAAACAGCTTCCTCTTTGATTTTCAAATTACCACTTGTTTTTAGCTCAATTAGAACTCGAGTTATAACTAAAAAACTAAGACCTTATGTTTTTATCTATGTTTATTGTCCTTTATGATACGTAGTTTTAGTTTTTTAGTTATAACTCGAGTTCTAATTGAGCTAAAAACAAGTGGTAATTTGAAAATCAAAGAGGAAGCTGTTTTCTATTACGTCAATAAAATAATTTGCTTTCAAATATTGCTGTTTAATATCTAATGGGACTCGGAAATAGGTCAAAATGGCATTTTTCGTCGTTTTGACCGAAAATATCTCAAAACTCTGACGTGTTGTAAAAAATCGGGAAATTGCACGAGAATCAGCGTATAAAGCTATACTGGAATCTATTGTTAGGTTTTGGGGGAAAATTTTTTGTCGAACAGTGTAATCATTAGTTTATTAGTAAGTAGAATATGTAAGAGGATAATAATTACCAGAACGGTCTACACAACACTTTTTTTTGATAGCGCTGTATCTATCCGCTCGTGCATTGGGGACTACCACTATCACGAAATTTGGTACAATTTGGGATAAAACAGAGTCAATGGTAGTCGAGTAAGTCGCTGATAAATCATTTGGAATTTCTTTACGTCTAAAATAATAAAATAAGATTAATACACAAACCTTTAATTCTAAAAGAATTATTCAATTAATAAAAATATATTTAGGTATTTATTTAGAGAAGAATAAACCATAAATTTGAAGAGTTTTTTAATTTTCAAAATAAATTCTTATTAGGAAATTGTTTAGGGACTCACTGCGTATCATCAACAAGGTTTTTTTTTCCTAAAGCCATTTCCTTGTAAAACAAAAATAAAATGTTATATCCCTAGCCCTTAATTTAAGAAGGATAAAAAACCCGAAAATGTATGTAAATAAGTAAATAATATATTAATTCATAACTACGAATACATTGTATGTAATGTAGATTAAACTTAAAAATAATATTCCATATCCCGGAGTGTTAGGGATATTATTGTAAAAAATGTATATAAATCTTTTTGGCTAATAAACACTTAAAAAAAAAAAAAAAAAAACTGCGTATCATCAGCTGGTTGAAAAAAATCTAAAGATAAATAATTTTTAGATTTATACATTAAGTAGTAAGCTGCTCCTTATTTGTGATATTTTCGAATATTTATGCTGACAGGGGCTCATATGGTTAGAAATAAATAAAAATATCCCATATGTTTCAAGTCTCTATCTCAATTTTAACCTAGTGCTACTACACAGCGATTAAGTTTCCCATCTAAATAACATGGGGTTTTAGTCATTGAACGATCAATTTTTTATTCCGGCCAAAGTAATAGTTCAAAAAATTTGAAACTCTCTAGACTTTATCCTTATAATAAATAGTAGCTATCACTCAGAATTTTTACAGATTTTTAGCTATTATAATTTTGGAGTCTATAACTTACTAATACTAAGATATAGCAGTATTTAATCTAGATGTAACTCCAAAATTGTAATAGCTAAAAATCTGTAAAAATTCTGAGGGATATCTCCTATTATAAGAATAAATTCTAGAGTTTCAAATTTTTTGAACCATTACTTTGGCCGGAATAAAAAATTGATTGTTCAATGCCAAAAACCCCATGTTATTTAACTTGCATCGCTTTGGGCCACAGGTTAAAATTGAGATAGACTTGAAACTTAGGGAATATTTTTTTTTTATTTATTTCGAACCATATGAGCCCCTGTCAGTGAAAATATTCGAAAATATCCAAAATAAGGAGCACCCTATTAAGTAGAATATTTAATTTCCAGAAAATCAGTTCCCACCTCCCTCAAGTTAATTCGCAGAACTATGTCTATAAGTAATTATATATAATCTATAATGCACTGTTTATCAGCCTTTGCCCCCCCCCCCCTATATTTTTTTTCAGTGGTACCAAAAATTAATTTAAGGCTCAGGTCCCTCAAATTGGCTGATACGGTATTGTGGTTTTTAATTAAAATTAAAAAAAAAAAAAAATATTCCAAAAATAATTTAAGGGAGTTCGATCTATCTGGTTGATCTTCGAAAAAATCTTTTGTATTTCTGCAGAGTGACAACGTCTGCCTACTAAATTTTTTAATAAAAAAAAATTGTTAATAATGAGGTTAATTTCGAATAAAAATCTTTGTTTTGATAATATTAATAAAAAGAATATTGAGATAATTTTTTCTCATTATAAAAACATTTATTTAACACAAAAACGATTTCAAGAAATAGAGTTGGAATTCTACACTAGTGCTTTTGTTATATTCTGTTGGCTGCAAATAACTTTTTAATTTTTACATTTATGAATAACTAATTAACTAGACTGTCAAATCTATTGAAAAATGTATCATTCGATTCATAAAAGTTGAATTATTGATCTGTATAAATTTGTTGAAAATGGTATAATTTGTATAGAAGTTATAGCCCTTTTAAAAGCTCGATCCATTTACTTCCATGTTAAAAGGACAATTTTCAATCATTTATTTCTCGGTAATGGGACAGACGATCAACTTCAAATTTCGGGAATAAATATTTAATACATCAATGATTCGATGGTAAAAATTTGAGAATTTTCTTATAAAAATGATAAACAGTCCCGAATCAACTTAATAAATTGTATACTACATACATGTGTGGATCCGGAATGTTGAATTTCATTGCGGCAGCCGATTTTAAAAGAGAACCCACGAAATTAAACGTTTCTCTTTTGTAAGAACTGGGAAAAATTATAGCCCATTTGGAAATCCGGGCTGAATGTAACATAGGCATATCTGAAATGGAAAAATTTATTTTATCTATTATTATAATAATTGTTATTATCATTTCCGTCCATAATTTGTATTAATTTGAAAGTTTATAATAGGAAAATAAGGACAAGTTTTTATGTGTGACTTTTTTATTTATCAGCCATATAAATAAAAGTCACACATAAAACTTGTCCTTATTTTCCTATTATAAACTTTTAAATCAATAATTGTATTGAGTACTTTTTAATTCTCTGGTCCAGTCACAGGCCTGAGCTGGAATTATTTCATGTCTATTGAACATATAAACACGTTCGGCAGCTAATTCCCTCCCACTGAATTCAACTAGCGATTTTGCTAGGCGGATGTTCCATTGTTCCAAATTTTGCCTTATCTAAAAAAAAAAAAAGACAATAATTATCTGAAGTACAAGAAAAAATATAGTTTGGCTTAATTATTAGACTTCATTAAGTTTAATCTTTTGTTTAGTAATTCGAAATGTGGTGTTACAGAAGAATGTTAAAGATTAAATGAGTTGATAGAATCATAAACGGGTAAGTTCTTTCATTGGCTCCGGCCTCGACTCTATCCCTTCACTAATTGACGAAAATCAGCATCGACCTCCAGTAAATAACATATTTTTATGAGAGAGTAGATAAAAGTTGTTGTAACTGATATGTGCCCAGACAGAAGGGAATATTGCAGCAATATTACATTGCAATATTAAACCTTGCAGGAACATTGCAGCAATATTCCTATGTCCGCCTCTTTTACATTGCAGCAACATTGCCAATGTTGCAGGAACATTACAGGAATATTGCCACTGCAATGTTTCTGCAATATTGCCAATATTGTTTGTGCAAGGTTCGAAATATTGCTGCAATATTCCCTTCTGTCTGGGTGACCAGAAAATGGCGGGGGGGGGGGGGGGGGGATTCATGCTACTTAATTCTATAATGTATCTTGAATAGCTGTCACCACTATCGTGATTAATTTATTTTCCAATAGTCAGCCCTTTTATTACTTTTATTATAATAAATTTGCTTAAATGAGAACTTTTGGAACTAATTAACGTGGGTCATGTAACCAGTGACGTAACCAGAAAATTTTCATGGGGGGGGGGGGGGTTAATCCACAAAGCAAAATATTTAGTGGTTTTTTTTTTTAATTAAAACAAATAGTCCAATTAAATTGTGTTTTTACCCGGAAAGTTTTGGGGTAGTTGTTATTTCTTCGATACTCTTATGTTTTTGGTGTGCTGAATCCGAATCTGAGGATTGCTAACAAAATATCGTGACGGAACATTGTCAAAAATGACAAAAAAAAAAAAGGTAAAAAATCTCATTTTTTGGCGGTTTTTTGCTTATAACTCGAAAACTATAACTTTTCGTAAATAATCTTCCTATTCAAAATGAGTGAGCAGTTTTAAATGAAAACCACTCATTTATTTCTGTGTCATTCTCTAGGAAATTTTGTTGACTTGAACCTTTTACTTGGACCACTTTTTTGATAAAACTTTTAGATTTATAGATATCCAGCATTTTCCATGACACTTTTGAGGATTCGGATCATATCCTGTCATTATCCAATTAAGATGAAACTTTGTTTTTGTCGAAAACGTTCTCTTTCATGGTCAAAATGGAAAAAAATCGAAAAAAGTGAGTTTTTGGGATTTCGGAAAAAGAAAAAATAGGTTAATTTTCAACTAGTGCTTGAGCCCAAAAGGTTGATCGGGAAAAAAACCTAAATGATGAAATTAGTAGGAAATTTTATGAACTTTCATTTTGAAAAGGAAGGATATTTACGAAAAGTTGATAGTTTTCGAGTTATAAGCAAAAAACCTTCAAAAGTGAGATTTTAACCTTTTTTGCATTTTTGATGTTTCGTCAAGACATTTTGCTAGCAAAACTCAGATTCGGATTCAGCACACGAAAAAACATATAGGATCAAGAAATCAACACTCTCCTAAAAACTTGGTAGAGAACAATTTAACTGCACTATTTGTTTTAATTAAAAAAAAATCCCACCATCCCCAAAAGATTTCGCAAAAAACAAAATAATAGTCACATCTCCCAAAAAAGACAGGCGCGGATAAATGTGAAAATTTCAGGACCATTAGCCTAACCTCACATGCCTCCAAAATCCTAACCAAAATAATCCAAAGAAGAATAGAACAAAGAGTTGAAGAAAATCTGGGGAAGACCAGTTCGGCTTTAGGAAGAAACAGAGGCACCCGAGAAGCAATTCTCTCTCTTAGACTAATAATAGAAAGGGCTTTTATCAGGGAAGAATCTGTCTACATCGGATTCATAGACCTGAGAAAAGCATTCGATAACGTCAATTGGGAAATTATGTTTTAAAATATTAAAACAAGCGGGAATAAAATTCAGAGAGGAGACGACTAATCTACAATCTATCAAAACCAGACGGCAATTATAAATATTGGTGATGAACAAAGAGAAGCCAAAATAAAAAAAGGTGTAAGACAAGGATGTGCTGTCACCCATGATTTTCAACTTATACATAGAAGAAGCGATTAAAGAATTCAAAGACAAAATTGATACAGGTATAGAAATCCAAGGTCAAAAGATCGCTATGTTAAGATTTGCCGATGACATTGCCCTTCTAGGAAGCAATAAAAAAAGAATTAGAGGACGCCTTGAATGGAATTAACCAAATCCTAATAGAAGAAATCAAAATGAAAATAAACAAGAATAAAACCAAGGTCCTAGTATGTACAAAAAAAGAACAAACGAGACAGGAATGCATCAAAATTAACCAAGAAAACCTAGAAGGAGTTAAGGAATTCCGCTACCTAGGAAGTAAAATAACATGGGATGGGAGGAGCAAAACGAAATTAAATCAAGAATTGCCCAAGCAAAAATGGGGTTTAATTCAAAACAAAAACTACTATGCTCCTCCTCAATCAGCTTAGCAAACAGGAAGTTGCTATTGAAGACATATGTATGGAGCATAGCCATGTACGGGTGTGAAACCTGGACAATTGGAAAAGCGGAGAGAAAGAGATTGGAGGCTTTCGAAATGTGGTGCTACAGAAGAATGATGAATATCAAATGGATGGATAAAATCACAAATGAAGAAGTTCTTGGAAAAATCGGAGAAAGAAGAACCTTGTGGAAGAGTCTGAAGAAGAGAAGAGGTCAGATGATGGGGCACACACTGAGACATGGGGGACTGCTTAGGGATATCTTGGAGGGGGAGGTGGGAAAGAAAAGGGGAAGGGGAAGACCCAGATTAGAATATTTCAACCAAATAATTGGGGATATGGGATGCCAGACATTTAGAGAGGTTAAACAGCTGGCGGAGGACAGAGTCGAGTGGAGACGGATTGTTGCATCAAACCAGTCTTAGGACTGTATACTCAATGATGATGATGTATTTTAAGCGGAATGTGGGTTTACCTATTCGATTTCCTTGAGAAACTGCATTTGAGAGGACTGGTCATTTCCATGACTAGATTGGAATTTGGAATGGTAGATTTGGATTTTCCCTTGGAAATGCTTTAGGTTGAGAAACAACATCCGTCGACTTTCCGGGAATTTGTTGATGATATTGTAGATGATGTTGATGGACATGTTGATGTTGTTGTTGGTGATGTTGATCTTGGTTTTGCTGTTGATGATTTTGATTTTGTAGCTGTTGATTTTGTTGCTGATGTTGGATTTTGTTGGTGTTGTTGTTGCTGTTGATTTTGTTGCTGGTGTTGATGATGTTGGATTTTGTTTGTTGCTGCTGTTGTTGTCCTTGTTTTTGTATAGTAGCTGTAAAATTAAATTTAAAATAATAATTAGATATTTCGTGGAAGTAACTTATTTTTTAAAATAAATTAGACAGGAGATACAATGAGCAAAAGTTTAGTGACATGACAGAGGACAATAATATTAGTCCTGGAGCCGAGAAGCAAATAAGTTACCTTATCGGGTACAAAAGGTTCGAGTTTTTTGGCTGAAAGAACTTTTTATGTATATCCTAAAACCAGCCGTTCGCCGGGGCCCAGCCGTCAACTTCACAAATGACAGCTGGTCAAAAAGGCGAAAATTTGGTTTTAGTTACCCTCATTGGTACATGCCTTCAAATTTTACAGTGTGTAGGATAAAACTCCTAGATATCTATTTTGGCCGGCAGACGTCGATATTTGGACGCCTACGTAGGGCAGACACTCGTCGCGACGCCCAAAATCCGACCCAAGTTATCCTCATTTTTTTTTTTTTTTTTAATGCAATCGAATGCAAGAAGGGGTGCACCAGTAAAGATGCAGCCCCTATGGATCTCGAAAGACCCTTGCATTACCGAAGAGAAGGAAAAGTTGATTAAGTGAGAGGGTGGAGACGTAGGTGTTTATGCACTCGGGTTTTGAAGGTTTGAAGATTATAAGTGCTGGGAAAGATGGAGGCTGGGAGAGAGTTCCAGTTCCTTGAAGTCATGGGGATATACGTATTGGCGAATGAAGTGGTCCGGCACTTTTCTAATTTGACCGCGAAAGAGTGTTGGGAGTCGGCAAAACGCGTGCTACGTGCAAAGCATGCTTTGGGGGGAATTATTGATTTTATCTCATCAGAGCACCTGCCGTGATAGTATCTATAGAAAAGGGAAAGGGCAGAGACATCTCTTCGATGAGCCAGCGAGTCGAGGGAGTCGGTGAGGGTAGAATCGTCAATTAGCCTGACGGCTCGTTTCTGAATTGCATCCAGGGTAGCAAGAGAATATTTTGAGGCTCCTCTCCATAGATGAGAGCCGTATTCGAGACAGGGGCGGATTTGGGCCTTGTAGATGGTGAGAAGTTGTGGGGGTTTGTAAAATCGCTTGGACCTGAATAAGAAGCCAATCTTCCTTGCTGCAGATTTCGCCACAGAGGAGATGTGTTCATTCCAAGACAGGTCAGATGCGACAGAGACGCCCAACATGGATAGGCTGTCACACATTTTCAGGGTATTCGAATCGAAGTGAATATCAGGGAAATCTTTATTTTCGCGCCTAGAAATTAGACAACATTGAGTCTTGTTTGAATTGAAGTTAACTAAATTTTGAGAGCCCCATTTATTCAGTTTGTCTAGGTCGAGAGTAATTGAGGAGGCAACATTGATTCGATTATTCGGGAGTGAGGGTTTGCCGTGTAGAGTGCTATCGTCGGCGTAACAATGAGTGGGGTTTGCCGTTTGATAGAAAAGGTCGTTTATATAAATTAGGAAGAGTGTGGAGGAGATTACGGAGCCCTGGGGAACACCAGAGTTTGTGGAGAACGATTCAGATGATGTTCCATCCACCACAACTTTTACTCAATGATGATGATGATGAAATAATAAAGAACAAGAGGGTTTACATTTTTACTAAGATTGAAATTTAGTGAGTGTTTTTAAATTTTGAAAAATATAAAATATTTCAAAATTCAATTCCTGAATTTTATTTAATTGTAAAAAAAGAAATTAAAAGCCCACAGAAATGTTGTTGAAATATGATTAATTTAGATGTCAGAAGGGTTCAGGGCAGTTGGCCTAATCTTTGAGATAAAATCCTTCTGACATGTGTATTTATGTATCCAGTAAGAAAATTTCACTCAAGTTAACAAAAACTATGTTGTAAAATTGTGCTTCTGACCAAATCAACGATTCAATGCATGACGGAATTTTGAAATAAATAAATAATCTAATCTGCTTTGTTTATCCTTCATTATTGCGTTTTGTGAAAATATAATGATCTAGAATGCAATGGATTGTTATTTATGTATAAAAAATAAATATTTACCTATTATTAGGGATATCTTCCTCAAAATTCATCATGATTTGAAAACAGCTTGAAATACTCTATAGAAAACTCCAACATTTAGATGAGAGATTTTCTTAAAATCTGAAAAAGATTTAAAATGAAAAATTAATTTCAATAAAAAAAGATTTTCAAATAAATTAAGAATAAACTTAAAACTGAAATTATATTTGGTTTAATTATTTTATTAAAAAAAAAAATTATTTTGAACATGTCTTATGAAGGATTAATTTGATAGGTAAATATTATACCAGGTCCGTAAAAATGAAACGGAAATTTTTTTAAAGAAAATACACATTTATTGTATGGAAATGGTAAAAAATATTTTATCCAAAGAATTGCCCATCGCTAGCGAAACATTTTTCCCATCTCTCTGGCAATTTGTGGATCCCTAGCCACAAAAACTGTTGCTCTTTTTAGAGGCAAACCAATCATCGAGCCATTTTCCTCAGCAAGTGAGTGGTCCATCGATGCAAATAAGTAGTACTCGGATGGAGCCAAGTCTGGTGAGTAGGCCCCATGCCAAAGTATTTGCAAACTACAATAAATGCCTCAATCGTTTCTTTGAGCGGTTTTGTTGTGTGCGATGGTCCATTATCATGAAGCAAAATCCCTTGGTGTTGCCTCTTTTGATATTCTGGTCGTTTTTCACTCAATGCTTGGTTCAAATCCATCATTTGTTGTCGGTAGAGTTCAGTATTAACGGTTTCGCCAGGATTTAGCAGCTCATAATAGATAACCCCCCTTCTGACTTGACCAAACACAGAGCATTGTCTTCCGTCCATAGCGATTTGGCCTTGTAGTCGATGTCGATGGTTTGCTTGGAGTTACCCATCATTTTTTATTTACGCTTAGGATTCTCGAAATATATCCATTTTTCATCGGTTGTTTCAATTCGATGGAGAAAGGATTTTCTTTTGTATCCGGCTAGCAACATTCGCAAGTGTTTTTTATCATGTAGATTGTCATTTTCCTGCCTTCTGGATCTTTCCCTTGGCTTCGTAACGTATGTAGAAGACTTCTCGTGTAACATTTAATTGATTGTTGCTTTTGAGAGTCATCCTCATCCAACAATGCTTCCAATTCGGGCTTTTTCGGTGGTCTTCCACCCTCTTCTTTTCTCAGGTCAAAATCGCCACTTTTTTAAACCTCTCAAAGCAGTGTGATTTACCAAGAGCATGCTTCGACAAGCATTCGATGCGATTCTTCAGCAGTTTTCTTCAAATGTTAACAGAAAATCAATGCTGTCCGCGAATCGTAGTTTTTAGGAACAAATTTCCACACGTTCAACGTTATGAAAATTTTTATATTTGTGTTAAACTTGTATTGTTTTGAGTTCAAATTATTTAGTAAATGTAAAAACAAGAAAATGTCACCAATGACGCGGTTTCATAGTTACTACATTGACATCTAGAGCCATTAATAAGCAAATTCCGGTTTCATATTTACACACCTAGTATATTTTTTTTCTACCCCCTTGGACTCGTAAACTAAATGACCATTTATATATACGAGCCCCGTCCCATCTCAATTGGCCAACCAATACAAAATTTGATCAAGATAGGAGAGTTTTAATTTTTGCCCCCACTCACATTTTGGATAGTTGGGAGTCGAATTTCAAAAAATCCTGAAATTACTTTTTTAGATATTTGTATTTAGAATTTTATTAAGTAAAAATCAAGTAGATATCTTATCGTTCTTAATTGGAAATGCATAATTAGTGTAAACACATTGCAAAGATATTTTGCCCCTTTTGATCCATTTAGGGGTCGAATTTCAAAAAAATCCTGAAATTAATTTTTTAGATATTTTAATTTAGTATTTTTATAAGTAAAAAGCAAGTAGATATTTTATCGTCGTTAAGAGATATCGCATAATCAGTGAAAACACACTTTGCCCCCTTTGGAGGTCGAATTTCGAAAAATCCTTTCTTAGTGAGCCCCTTATGTCATATAGATGTAATATCCTCCCCAAATTCCATGTTTCTATGTCCAGTGGTTCTGGCTGTTTTGATGATGAGTGAGTGTATCGGGCAAAGAATTTTATATATCGTAGATGTAATGTTTTAATTAGAGATTGATACCTGATCATTGGAAAGGTCAAATAATGTTTAAAATTTAAATAAAGGTAAAAAATAATAGCGTTATAATCTTATATTGCAAAGGAACATTTAACAAAAATGAATGAATATAAAAAATTAAAAAGTTAGAAATTATTTTGAATAATATATAGAATATTAAAACTTACCATTATTATAATTATCATTAATTTAATATAAAACTGATTTCTAAATAATTATCTGTCAAATAATTGCGAGTTGAAGCAGCCATCTTGATTAATTGCCAACCTAAAACATAACAGAATAAATTTGATAATTAAAATAATAGAAAATTCAAAATTAAAATATATATATTTAAAAATTAAGCGAATAATTAAGATATAAGTCTTTTTCATTCTATAAGAAAAATGCAGATATTTATTTTAGGGATTTATGTACTGTCGTCTCTTTTTGTAACCAGAGGCAAATATAAATTTATTCATTAATAAAGTAAAGGGTGTGTAGTTTCACAATGAATGAAATAAAACTCAAAGAGGTTTATACAAACTCAATATATTTCGGATTATTAGGCAATCATCAGGAGTTTACAGGTTAAAACTGAAACTGAAACTACACACCCTTTACTTTATTATTCATTGGAGTGGCTTAATATAAATAATGGTATACAAATGCAAGTTTTGATATTTGTTTACAAAATCATAAACCAACTTGCACCTCAATATCTAATAGATAAATTAAACGAAATGAAACCAATACATTCCCATGGAACAAGACAACAGGGAGACTTCTACTTGAGTACAGTAAACAAGGCAAGCACCATGAACAGCGTATTCTATAAGGGGTTAAGATTATATAATAACTTACCCGAATACATCAAAAAATGTAAAACTTTATCGGCATTTAAAAGAGAAGTGAGGCTATTGCTAATATCAGAGCAATAATTACTTGTGATATGTTTTATATATATGTTGTTACTGTTATTATTGTTTTTGTTATATTCCTTTTCCCATAATACCAAGATTGTGATTTTTGTTTTTTTTATGTAGGATTAATTTGTACTTTTGTTATTATTATTATTATTGTTTATATGTACAAGTGTTCATTTGTTTATTGTCATGTATGGTGTGTTATACATTTATATGTTTATTATAAATTGTTATATTTTAGAATGTATTGATTATCTTTATCTTTTTGTATCTCGTGAATTGAATGTATTATTTAAAAACAAATTACATATATTTGTTTAATTGTATGATGTATAGCTAAAATAGCTAATAAAGAATTATTATTATTATTATTATTAATTAATATCATGTTTCGCCTAAAACCTACACCACTTTCTCTAAGTAAAATAAATTCATTCAATCAAAAATTGGAAAAAGTTAAGAGGCGCACTAGTAAGAAATAATAAACTTAATTATACATTTGTTGTTTTGGCCTGTATTATGACTTCACATTAAAATCTTAATAAAATCATTAATAAAAAATATGTTTCCTACATTTTCAAAGTAGAAGTTCCAAAACGAAAAAACCCAAAATCTTATCAGATTTCCGTTTTAGGAATATAAACATTTTGGCACAAGAACCAGTGGCATGTGGGGGGGGGGGGGGGCAATAGTCACGGGCGGCATTTTGATAGGGGCGACAAAATCCCTATAATTTAATTAAAATTGATATAATGGAGACTAGAGGAGACCCAACTGTGTGTAAACAGAGGGAAGCTGAAACCGTCCGCAACAATGGTTGCGCAGTAGTTACCTACTGTGAAAAGTATGTGCTCCACTACTGTCCATAAACAACACGTGCACAACATTTTGGATTCGCAAATTTCGTTGTTTCTCGGTGTATATTGCCTTAGATGGCGTATCAGCTTGTGTCAAGTTTCTAAACAGACTGTAGACAAATGTAAATACCTTGCTACAGGGCCGTTTCTGACTTATTATGCGTCTTGGTTAAAGTTTGGATTTGTCGCCTTTTCTAAAAAAAATACTAGAAAATAACGCAACTGGAATGGCTCCTGCCCAGCTAGTGCCGTAAACGAGGATATGAAGCGCCTGTGCCAAGTGTCTAACTTGCGACTCTCCGCAACACAATAATGACAAAAAAAATTAAAAATTGTAATATTACAAGTTAAATTTTACTAAGTGCAATCTCTTAAATACTATTAACCTCATCAAAATGAGTTGCCTGTATATACAATAATGTATTTGTATGAATAAATAATCTATAGCCAGGGCCGTTGTGAGTTATTTCAGGTAATTCAGATTTTTGTATAAATTCAGGTTGGGCGCTCACCCAGCAGAATTTAAACACAATTTTAAAAATTCTTTTATTTTTTTTAGTACTATGGAGATGGCATAACTATTGAAACCAGTCTACATTGTACTATGTACTTAAAACTAGGAGAAATTCACTTAATGACAGCCTTTAATAATAAATTAGGTTTTTGAGTGGAAAAATAAGTGGGTTTTTGCGGAGACCGTCAAAATACGTGAATTTTCAACTAGAGCTTGAGCCCAAACGTTTGGTTGGAGAAAAAACCTTAATAATGAAATTTGTAGGAAATTTTATGTACTTTCATTTTGAATAGGAAGGTTATTTACAAAAGGTTGATAGTTTTCGAGTTATAAGCAAAAAATCTAAAGTCATGGCAATTTATGCTATAATATGAAAATGTTAATTGTTTTATAATGTGCTTGACAAAGCGATGACATCACGGAAAGGAAGATTCAAGCTTATTGAAAACCACAGGAGTAGCTTTGAATTTCAATATAAAATAGAGAATGTGCGCACATTGAAGAGGGGATGTGCAAATCTTGATCCTGAGTTGAAAGATGACATTCATGGAAATGATCTTTTCAAAGAGCTCCAAATATTTGCACCTAGGTTGACCTTTCTACGGGCAAAGTCTTTCTTCACAAAAAATGGCTAGGGGGATTCATTACCTAACGTTTTTGTAAGCTCAAATATATTTCCTACTTAATTGAAAAGTTTTTATTTTGCCGAGATTAGCAGAGTTGATGAATCATAATAAAAAGAAACAAAAAAGGTTGTCCTCTGCTTGATGCAAATAAACAAACACCCATATTAAATATAGATAAGATAAAATAAATAAAAAAAACTCACCCTGTATATATGTATACCAGAGGCGTGCAATCCATGGATGCTGCGATTCCCTAAAATTTCAAAACTTCCAAGAATATTTTTATACCGCGTTATAAAAATTTAATGTTAAAATTGAAAAAAAAATCTGCGTTTATCGATGAATTTTACAAATAGAAGTCAAAAGTAAAATCATATTTTAAAAATTAAAGTGTTCCCTTTTTTGGACAGCATCGCCTGGCTGAAATGTTACCGCCCGCCACTGGTATATACATATCTATAATTAATATATATGTTTATTTGCATCAAGCCGAGGACAACCTCTTTCTCATTATGAAACTTCACCCTCATGCAGTGCCAATAGCCAGATCCTGACTGGAATTTTTTAAAATTAGAACAAATAAAGAATTATTGAGTGATCAATTGTCTGCGGGAAAGAGACATCTGGAGCAATAAAAATGATTCAAGAACTAAATTCCAACAACTCCACAATTATCAGGATCAGCAGTGAGAAATCTAAACTGATTAACATCTCAGGAATTAGACAAGGCGATTGGCTCAGCCCGATGCTTTTCAACATAATCATGGATAAGATTATCGACCAAATACAGAAAGAACTTGGATACAAAATGGGAGAAATCCCTATTCCGATAGTGAGCTATGCAGACGACGCGGTCTTGATGGCAGAGAATGAAGAGGTTCTCCAAGCCCTTCTGGACACATTCCGAAACGAACTCCGTAGGGCTCAACATGAAAATATCAACGACCAAGACAAAATCTATGGTCATTGCGAAGAGCCTTTTTTAGAAGAAGAAGAAGCATCAAGCAGAGGACAACCTCATTGATTTCTCTTGATGTTAAATTTTGTAAAGATGTGATCAATGTTGAGATCAAATTTTAAAATTAAAATGGCATTTTTAGTTTTTCTGGATTTTATTAAATGAAATTTACTCGGTGTATATATTTATGGGACAATGAATGAAAACGGATGATTCAAAAAATGACTATGAAAATTATGCAGGGGTGTGCTTTCTATCATAACAATCATAATTATCACAAACAATTTAAATTAAGAAAAGAATTGACTATATTTTCGATAGAAGCATTCGCAATATTAAAAGCAATAGAGTACATCTCTATAATCACAAATAAAAACAGATTTCTTATCATTTCTGATTCAAAAAGTGTATTGATGGCATTAGAAAATGTCAGTAAAAAGAAAACAACTAATTACTTGATCTATTTAATTCTACTAAGTTTAAATAACATACATAAAGACATCAGATTCATTTGGATATACAGTCATGTGGGAATTAAAGGAAATGACATTGTCGATCAACTAGCCAGAGATGCTAACAAAACTACAGAGGAGACTGATGTTCAAGTCCCGGCTTCTGATTTTATAGCTGTAATGAGAAGCAATATAATACAAATAGGCCAACAAGAATAGGACCAATTCTAGTAAAATTAAAGGTTCTTCGTTATTCAATTTAATGCCATTAGTACCAAATAAACCATGGTTTAATGATGTAAATCTCTGCAGAAAAATAATCACCCTTCTTATAAGATTGAGAGAATTGGACACGCGGCAACCCCTAAACATTTATTTAAAATTAAAATGAAAGAAAATCCCTTCTGTGAATGCGGAGAAAACATTGTTGGAGATCTTAATCATATTACACTGGGATGTAAAATGATTAAAAATAAAATTGATAAATTTATTTACAAAATTCGACACCACATCGAATTACCTATAAATTTGGAATTCCTTCTATTCTACCTTTTCAATAATAAAGATGAATTATCTAAAATAATTTTAAAAAGATTGAAGTAATTTTTGGGGAGACGGACTGATAAGTGAAATTGATTGGATATTGATGAGGCAGTCCAAAAAAGAGAAGAAGATAATTTATACTCTCTTTTTATTGATAAACCGACGTTTCGGAGGCTATTCTTCTTCTTCTTTCTTTTTTGGACTGCCTCATCAATATCCACTCAAATCCTGTCTAATGGTCCAAGTTTTGACTGTATGTAAATAAATAATTTTACCTTCCATTGATGGATTTCGTTTCAATTACA